>PVJD01005466.1:0-115192 GCA_004026545.1 Mormoops blainvillei | reverse complement strand
TGGATATAAAAACTGAAGGATTAAAGCAGCTCTGTAGATTTCTGGTCCCTACAAGATTGGTAGACCCATTCTCCCTGTACTCTACTCCCTCAACTAAACACAATTAATTACATACTTCATGGTGCACAGTTCATCCTTAGGGGGACTGTGAAGGAGGTGAGAGGAAGACAGGAAGACCTGGGACCCAGGGCTGAAGGAGTAGCAGTATGCTTGGCCTCAGTCCCCCCAAAATGGAGGAAGGCCACCACGTGTGACACTTCACAACCCCCACCCAGCAACAGTGGGTGCCCAGGTGGTCTCACTCTCTGGATGGGACCATGTTCCTGAATAACTTGCATGTGAGCCATCAGTAGGTACCCATTGGAACCCAACCAAAAATCAGTGGCCAGTTGGCTCTCCTTCCCACTGGACCTGAAATGCCCCTTTATGTGCCCAGGGTAGACACACCAGGGAAGGGGTGAAACAGCAGGAGGAACCTACCATAGCAAGAGAGTGTTGGGAGCACTCTGTCACAAAGGATCTGGGCCTCTCCTGCCTATTCAGACATACCTGGGGCCACCCCTCTCCCACTATGAGACACTTAGTAGCTGGCTTTGGGAAACCTGTTATGCTCTTCAGACCACACCAGCAGGGGCCAGTGAAAGTCCCCCATAACCATAAAAAAAAGCAAATGAAAACAACATTGCAAATACTCTGAAAATTAAATCACCATTGGAACCACACTCCACAAAAATAGTACAAAACTTGTATGCTAAATTTAAGGTAAATGTCCTCTAAAATATAAGATCTAAATGGGGTCTAGAGACTCCTAACATAATAGATAAAATGTCTAGAACATAACTAAAATTCATCTGTCATGTCAAGAACTAGGGAAGTTACAATTCGAATGAGAAAAAGGCAATAACCTAAAGCCAAACGTAATATAAATATGATGTTGAAATTATCTGAGAGCTATTTTAAAAACAGTGCAGTAATCATGTAAATATCTTCCTTAAACAAATAAATATAGGAAATCTCAGCTAAGAAATAAAAGCTAAAAAAACATTCAAGTGAAAATTGTACATTAAAAAAATAAAATTTTAAAATTTGCTAAATGGGTTAACAAAATGGAAATGACAATATATAGTTACTAAACTTGATAAAATAACAATAAAATCCACCCAATTTGAACATAATAGACTAAAAAATAATTGAGTGGCAAAACAAAAATCTGACATCTGCATTAGACTACTAGAAGAAGAGGAGAAAAAGAGACTGAAGTTGAAAGTATATTTAAAGAAATAATAGCTAACTTCCCAGATTGTTGAAAGACATAAACCTACATGTTCAAGAAGCTAAACAATTCCTAAACAGTACAAACCCAAGGAAATATACACAAAATGCATCATAATTAACTTTTGTAAAATGAAAACACAGATTAATCTTGGAAGCAACTAAAGAAAAATGAAATATAATTATAGAAGACCACCAATTGCTATGATAGAAAATTTCTCACTTGAAACCATTAAGGGCAGAAGAAAGTGGCACAGTATTTCTGAGTGCTTAAAGAAAAGAACTGTCCACTTTAAATTCTCCATATGACAAAAGCTATTCTTCAAGAATGAAAGGAAAATTATTTTCAGGTAAAGAAAACTAAAAGATTTTGTTGCTACTAGAGCTACCTGATAGAATTACTAAAGAAAGTTCTTCAAACATCATAAAAACAATCTTAAAACATCAGGAAAAAAGAAGAAACAATAGAAAAATTAGAAATATAGTTACATACAATAAATTACCCCTTTCCTCATGAGTTTTATAAAACATATTGATGATGGCAACAAAATTTATGGTACCCTCATTATCAAAACAATGACATTTAAAAGTCTGGATGATAAAGGGACCAAATCAAGTGAGTTTTCCACACTTGACTTGAAGTAGTAAAATGCTAAAACTATATACATATGTGACATGGCAGTATATATATATATATATATATATAGTGACATGGAATCATACATCCATATGATAGCTACTTACGTTGAGTACTTAGGATGAGAAACTTTAAACACAATCTTAAATGGAAGTATAGGAGGAGGCCAGGCCCATACGCTATAACGTGTGCTTACTGACCTTGATGAATACGGAGTGTAAGAAACTGAGGAGATGTGAAAAGAAAATAAGAAGAAGGAATAATCGTCTAAGTGATTCATAAACAGAGCTTTTGTGAAATCTCAAGAGTTGTATTTCTATTAAAGGAATTAAACCTTAAAAGTGCATCAACATTATAAAACATTTAAAACCTATAAATAAATATCTCAAGCTCGAAAAATTATTCTTACAAACAATTATGTAGAATCTATGGTTTTAACATGTCAATTTAATTAAAAATGCTTTATGTGTAAAATAAAAAATATTTTTGATCTAGTTTTCATGATATTGAGATTTTTTTTCTAATCAGAGTATATAAATTGCATTGCAATCATTTCCCTATTATTATAAACTTCTCTAGTCTCACCTTCCTTCTTTGCTTATAAAGCATAAAATTGAATTTTCTAATATTAAAAATAAATTGTATTGACTTTATATAGTGAATATTAACCACTTGTATGTAGCTCTTGGCATCCAAAATTTAAGATCAAGTGAAGTGTCTTACACTGTCATGGAATTATTAATTAGTACATTTGCTCACTCATCAATCACATGGCCCAAAGCAGTTTTGATTTCAACCATTCTCCCATAGCTGAGTAGTTTGGCTAACGGGGGCATGAACTAACTCCTTAAAGTGTTGTGCATCTGTTTCTAAGGTAAGACAATGGGTTGGTTTTAAGATAACTTTTCCAAATATTCTCAGATCAAAGAACAAGGCTACATCTGCCTGATTAACACCTTGGCTCCTGTCCTTTAAACAGTAGTTAGAGTTGTGTTTTAAAGTTTGGAGAATACTCTTTCATTTGGGCAAATCTTTATGTGTCTATTTTTTCCCATATATCAAATGTGGAATTGGTGATATTTAAGGTGTTTTGAACCTTCTATGTTTTGTAATTCCAACAATCTCAACATATATATTGTTTTTACTCTCCCATGTTAACCAGCCTACAGGAGGTGGGGAGGAAGAACGAGAAAATGACATTCAGTATTGCTATAGAAACTCCAAATCTTTTTATTTTACTCACAATGAAATCTTAGGCTAAATTTATCAAAAAGGAAAAAAGACTAATGGACATGGGCAACAGTGTGATGATTTAGGGCATCAATTAAAAGAGATTATCAGAATGGATAAAAATACAAATCCCAATTATATACTATTTAGAAGAAAGTTCCTTCAATTCATAACATGAGAAGTAGCTGAGAAAAAAAGAATGGAAAAAAGGTATGTCATATAAATATTAAAATTTTAAAAACAAGAGTTTCTATATTAATATCAGATAAAATAGACTTCAGAACAAAGAAAATTATTAGGTGCAGAGAGGAACATTATGTAATGATAAAAGGATAAATCCATCAGAAAGACATGACAATTATAAATGTGTATGCACCAAAAAAAATTTTTTAATATATGTGAAACAAAAACTAATTAATAGAGCTAAAACAGGAGAAATTAATAAATCCACAACCAAAGTTGGAGACTTTAAAACCCAACTCTTATCAACAGACAGATCTATTAGAAAGCAGAGAGTAAAAGGTCTGAAGAGTACACTGGCTAGCATCTAATTGACATTTACAGAACACTTCACCCAAAGCAGCAAGACAGGACATATAGGATATAAAACAAACCTCATCAAATTAAAATATGAGGAGGACCCCCCAGAACTGGAATTATCTTCTGGAGGGCCAGCCCCTTGTAGTACAGACTTTCCCTGCTAGGTGTGTGTTCTAGGAGCCTACCCGTATCAGTGTACCAGCTGGTTTGTTGTGAGAGGTTGCGTTCAGCTTCAGTGAATTTTTTTGAAGACTCTTTCAATGCATTTGCCGATTTCATGATGGGTAATTTACCAGTGTACCTGCCCACTCTGCACTGAGTGTTCAGCAGTTTTTGACCAAAAATGGCATGACCCCCATGCCCCTCCCTCTTTATTCACCTAATCTCGCTCCTAGCAACCGTTTTTTTTTTTTTTTGTTTCCCCAGATGAAAAATGCCCTCAAAGGAAAATGATTCACGGATGTGGAAGAGGTGAAACAAAAACAGCAGAAGCACTAAAATCATCAAAATCAACAAGTTCAAAAGCTGCTTTGAGCAGTGGAAAAAACGCCTTGGTAGGTGTATTGCATCAAGTACTTTGAAGGTGACCTTTTTGAAGTAAAACATAAGAATAAATACACAATTTTTTATAAATAAATTCTGTTTTGTTTTTAGGGTCCTCTTCATAACCAAAATAATACAGAGTATGTATCTATCATTAATGGACTCAAACTAGAAATCAGTAACAGAAAGAGAGAAAAATCTCTAAACATTTGGAAATGAAACAACATATTTCTAAAACATACATGAATCAAAGAAGAGTCCTCAGATGAAGTAAAATTACACAGAACTCAATAAAAACCAAACAATATCAAAATGTGTGATCTGCAGCTAATGTGGTTCTTAGCAAAATTTATAGCGCTTAGTATTTACATTATAAATGAGGTAAGGTCTCAAATAAATAACCTAAGTTCCTATTTCAAGGATAAGGGGAAGAGGAGAACAATAAACCCATAGTGATTATGAGGAAGAAAATAATAAAGATAAAAGCAAAAAACGGTGAAATTTAAAATAGGAAAACAACAAAGCAAACTAATGAAACAAAAGCTGGTTCTATGAATAAAAGCAATAAGACTGATAAATCTCTAATGAGATTGATAAAATAGAGAACACAGAAATCACAAATATAAGAAATAAAACAGAATATATCATAAAGATCTGAACTCAATTTAAAAAGTAAGGAATACTACAAAATTATAAAGTCTACAACCTAGACATCATACCACACTGCTGAAATTCAACCGTGATAATCTGAATCGCCTTATAGAAATGGAATTCATAAAAAATAAAACTCCCAAAAAGAAAATCTTCAGATCTGGGAGATAAATTTTATATAATTCCTTCCTGAAAATAAATGAAAGGAACTACAATTCAACTCATTTTAAAAGACTAATATTAGCTTGATATTAGACAAATACTGCAACATAAAAAACTACTGACCAATACCTCTTACAAACTTAGATGAAAAAAGTCTTCCACAAAATACTAGCAAACCAAATTCAGAAATGTATAAAAACAATTATACACCATGACCAAGTTGAATGTATTTCAAGTAATTAAGGTTGGTTCAACACTTGAAAATAAATCAGTGTAATTCACCCTATCAAGAGAGTAAGGAAATATCACATAGCCCTGGCCAAGTAGCTCAGAAGATTAAAGCTTCATCCTGATATACCAAGGTTGCCAGTTTTATCCCTAGTCATGACACATAAAAGTATCAACCAAAAATTGCATAAGTGTAACAACAAATCAATGTTTCCCTCTCTCGCTGTCTCTCCCTCTCCAAAATCAGTAAGTAAATTTTAAAAAATTTAGAAATATCAAACGATCATATTAATTAAAAAAGCATCTTAAAAATTCCATTTGTAAATCAATAAATTTTATAAAACTCTAGCAAGATTAACAAAAATAAAATTCAATTTTATTTGAAATCCCATTTAGGATAAATTCTATTTATGATAAATGTATTTCATTTATGGTAATGATGGAATCCAATTTTACCTCCAACTCCATTTATAACAAAAGTCTCAACAAGTTAGGAATACAGGTTAATGATCTCAATTTAATAAAGAACATCTAGGAGAAAAATAGCCTATAGATAGATATCATTATTATTAAGAGTAAAAAACTGAATTTTTCAATTTAAGAGCAGGAACAAGGCAAGTTTGTCTGTTTTTCCACTTTTACCCAAGTAGTATTTCTGGCTACTGCAATGATAAGTCAATAAAAAGAAATAAAAGTTATATACATTGAGGGGAAAAATAACACTGTACCTATTTGGAAATGATATTATGGTCTAGTAGAGAATCCAACAAAATTTACAGACAAACACACATGCAAAAAAATCTTTCCTGGAACTAAGGAGTGAGTTCACGAAAGTCACAGAATACAAGATGAATACACAAAAGTCAATCACGTTTCTGTATAAGAACAATGAATATATGGAAATTAAAATTAAAAACACAATACTGTATACAATTGCTCCAAATAAAATGAAATATTTAGGCATGCCCTTAATGGAACATGTACCAGATCTATATGCTGCAGATGGAAAAATATTAATTAAAGAAATTAAAAAACACCCAAACAAGTGGTGAGAAATACCATAATCATGGATTGAGAGGCTCAACACGCTATGTCAATCATCCTTAAAGTTATATATAATAGATAAATACATAAATATCATTCATATACTTTACATATTAATATACTCTAAATTACTTCATAAATAGAAATACACACAAATGTACAAGTTTAATATAATTCCATGTAATTCCTATTAAATCTCAGCAAGGATTTTTATAGACATAGACAAGTTTATTCTAACTTTTATATAGAAAGGCACTGGTTATAGGGTATACAATGCGATCTTGACAATGAAGAACAAAATGAGAGAAATCAGTTTACCTAATATTAAGGCTTACAATGTAGCACAAAAATCAAGACAGTAGGGCATTGCAGAGGGATAGACATAGACAAAAAGAATAAATAAGAAACCAAAACTGGTTCACACAATATGATGAATTGATTTATGATGAAGGTGCAAAACAATTCAAAGGCAAAAACAGCTTTTTTAACAAATGGTGCTGGAGCAATATTTTTGCTGCTATGTCTCCTAGGGCAAGGAAAATAAAGAAAAAGATAAACAAATGGGACTATTTCAAACTAAAAAGCTTCAGCACTGAGAAAGAAGCTGTCAACAAAATGAAAAGGGAAACCATTGTATGAGAGAACATATTTACCACTGATGTATCTGATAAGAGGTTAATTTCCAAAATCTATAAAGAATTTATATAACTCAACAGCAGGAAGACAAACAATCCAATAAAAAAACAAGCAAAGGAACTTAATAGACACTTCTCCAAAGAGGACAGACAGATGGCCAATAAACATACAAAAAATAGTCAATGCCACTATCATCAGAGAAATGAAAATTAAAACCTCACACTTGCCAGCATGGCTACTGTTAATAAATCAACAAACAAGTGCTGGTAAAGATGTGGCAAGGGCCGGTAAGGAACCCCCTAGTGCACTGTTGGTGGGAATGCAGACTGCTGCAGCCACTGTGGAACACAGTATGGAGTTTCCACAAGAATTAAAAAATGAAACTCCCTTTTGAACCAGCTATCCCACTTCTGGGAATATATCCTAAGAATCCTCAAACAACAGCTTGAAAGAATAAATGCAACCCTATTTTCATGGCAATATTTTATAATAGCCAAGATCTGGAAAGAGCCCAAGTGCCCATCTGTAGATGAGTGGAAAATAAAGCTGTGGTACATTTACACAATGAAATAGTACATGGTCATAAAAAAGAAGGAAATCTTACCTTTTGCTACAGCATGGGTGGACTTAGGCTGTATTATGCTAAGTGAAACATGCCAGTCAGAGAAAGACAAATACCATACTACCTCACTTACATGTAGAATCTAATGAACAAAATAAACTGATGGTCAAAATAGAAACAGAGGCATGGACACATGGAACAAACTGACAGCTGCCATGGAGGGAGTTTAAGAGAACTGGATTTAACATGGTAAAGGGATTAGCCAAAGAACACATATGTATGACCCAGGGACACAAACAACAACACTGTGGTGACAGCCAGAAGGAAGGAAGGTGGGGGCTGTGTGGAGGCAGGCAAAGGGTAATTTATTAAATGGGGACACATGCATTATTGTCAACAATAAAAATAAAAAAATTAAACAGAGAAAGGGTAACCATGGAGGGCTGCTTTGTCTAGGTTTAGAATGATGCCATTCTACCTTAGGGGCTAAATTTGAAAGTCGCCTTCACTCACAGTATGTGCTCATTCCAGGCCTAGGACTCATTTCCAGATAATTGAACTGGAGAGAAAGCACAGTGTATGTAGAAGCTTTGGTCCCATCTTCAGTCCTGAGACTGCACACATGTTATGTCTGACCACACTCTGCACTTTCCTCTCCTCTGTGTGTTTGATCACTACCGGCATTCATGCCTCTGTCCTTTTGTTAGAGTCCAAATTCCTCCAATGGGAGAAATAAGGTCATTTTTTTGTATTTACCCACTACCATCCTAAAATTTCTACTGCTGGAATTTTGCATAAAATTCTGTACTCAGAATTTTAAATATATGCAATTAATTTAGCACACGTTTAACTGAGTCTCTTAGAAAATTATTCCAATGTTATTGGATATTAAATTATAATTATAGTTATTGTTTAAAAACCCTTTTTGAAAGAACGACCCAGCGATCATGTGGGTCTGACAGCCTGAGTGTCAAAGAAATTTCCTCCTTGGCTCAGATGTCCCATCAGGCTCATGGCCACCTACCGAATTCTAATAATTTATCGGCATTCTTCATAACAGTTAAAGGACAGAGACAAATGAATTTCGGTATCTCAGGATCCAAATAGTAAACTCTGCTCCATTTCTCTGCACTTAGAACCACTGAGTTTTTTCAACTTTGAACAAAAATAAAGTGATGGAAAGAAAATCGAGAGGAGAATATTTTTGTATAAAAAGGCTAATGAAAATACTTGTCTGAGTATCCTGAGGTATGCATGTTTATTTTCTTTCTTGGGATTTTAAACAATTCCCCCTTGTTTCTTCCCCGAAGGGGCGCCACACTGCTGAGCACTATCAAATTGCCTCTGCACATTCCCTCTTTCTTTTACGGGCACTGCCACCTGCTACAAGATTCTGTTCATTTTGGTTTAGTCAGCACTTCTTTTTCAAGTCCAGCTAACAAATAATAATATTTAACAAAAGTGTCATTTCAAGGGCTTTTAAATTCTTTTTTTCAATAAAAAAGAGATTCATAAATCTCTGAAAATTAGTTTTTCTTCATGTCTTGAATCTCAGAATTTGATAATAAAACACAGAGTTCTACATAAAGCCTACAAAAGTCTTTTCTTACTCACTGTGTCCTTTTCCATTCTTCTCTTCTCTCTTTGAGATAATTACCTTTTGTATTCTAATTACCTTTTGCATCTATTCTAACATGGGCCATAAGTGCATTTACCAATGATTTGGGAGTTTTGACTGAACTGAATATATAATCTCATTTGTATGACAAAGGTTATTATTATTATTATATGATACTGAGTAGTGCAGTGAGACTTCTTAAGAAACAAAATAGTAAAGTATCATTAAATCCTGGGGGTGTTGGGAAGAAACATTCAAACTTAGTATTTTTCTTTATATTATTCAAACAAACTCAGAGTCTCCAAAATTAAGTTGCTTCCACTTTATTTATCTTAATCTTAGAGAGGAATTATTCGATGTTTTTGGACATGAAAGGAGGGAATTGGGTGTTTCAAGCCCAGAGGGGCATGGAGTGTTGGGTTTCTCTTTCTAAGTTAACAAGAGAATAACACCAATGAAAAATAACTTCAGCTGAATACAAGGTAATAGCATAGAGATACAAATGCTTCATGAAAGACCAGGGTAAAAATATCTCTCATATATTTTCCTTTCATTTTAGATGGGTAGGACCTCTATACCTGCAGCAGAGCAGAAAATGAAGTGAAGAATGAGAAATTAAAAACAAAAATTAAAAAAAGCAAACAAACACATATTGTCCTAAATATGTATTAATATTTGCAGAATAATGTGAAGTGTTGGAGTAGCTGTTCAGGCTAAATATATGTTTTCACCAGAGTTCGCATTTGACCTTCAGCCAACAGTCATTCACAATTTCTTTCTATGTGTCAATCAATGTACTAGGCTTTGGATTTCAATATTACTCCAAAAATAAAATATTACAGATGAATTACAAAGAAAAGTCTTGCTATTTAAATATTTTTAAATGATACCGAAGAGGTAAAACAGTCAGGTCAGCCGCCTAACTGCACATTGTATTGCCAAAAACTTTTCTGGGCCCTAAAAGACCAAGATAAACAATGCTCATTTCTGGTTTTTTGAGAACTCACACTTAGGGCTGATTCAAAAGCAACCCTCTGGAATTATTATTGGTTCCTCTGGATTGGTAAGTAGGAGAGAATCAACTTCGGGACCTTCACAGAGGGCAGCGGGGTTTGCAAAACCAAAAGACCCTGTGCTTGATGACGGTACTCAACTATGGGAGGTGATGGCATTGCTTATGTTTAAGCCAGTTGAAGTAAGGATATCCTGTCACCAGCTGGTGAAGTCATCTTAATAATACACTATATAAATCTAAGAACAGGAAGTGATATTAAAGGGTCTGTGTAACCTGAAAGGCTATTTAAAAGCTAAATTCACCTGAAGTTCTATGTGTATGCAACATGCACCAGATCAAATGACCAAACCAGCTCATTCCTAACCTATCCCTAACTGTATGCTTGATAAGCCTTGTAAACCTGCCCTTCACAGATTCTGCCTTATTTCAGTAAACAACAGATCCTCCTCTAGATGTTCAAGCCGAAACCTATGGGGCCATCCTTGTTGCTGCTCTGCCTCCTATATCCCTGACGCCACTGTTTTCATCTTCAGCATTAATCCAATAGAATTAACCCACTTCCACCTTCACTGCTTCCACTTTGGTCCAAGTCAACATCATGTTTGGTCGATACTAATTCCTGAGCCCTGTAAATAGTGTCCTTCTATTCACACTTCACTCTCTTCAGTCTGTTCTCAGCAGAGCTAAGAATGTGTCACTGAGCGCAATGTGGTATTTTGAACTGGTGCCAGAACAGAAAAAGAGACATTATCAGAATAACTAGTGAAATCCAGAGAAAGTCTATAGACTAGTTAATCATATTATACCAATGTTATTAGTTTTGAAAAATGTACCTTGCTTATATAATATGTTAAACACTAAGAGAAGCTAGGTGAAGGGTTGATAGGAGCTCTCTACACTTTTCCTTGTAAGAGCTCTGTAAATCTTAAAGTAATACAAAGTTAAAGTTCCAAAAGTATTAAAATTCTAAAAACAAAATGTTACATAATGACATTTCCTTGTACAGGATTCTCCAGTTTTACCTCATTTTATGCAGAGTAAATATCCAATGCCTTACAAACACTCCCGCCCCCATGATGGGGAATTTGTGTCCACTCCCTTACTCACTGACATTGCTCCAGGAGCACTGGCCACCTATTGTACTTTAATACCCATCTGTGTTCCTGCCTCAGGGGCTTCGTACTTGACATCCCACTACCAAATACTCAAAGGGATTGTGTATCAACCCATACTTTCCATACATCCTTACTGATGTCACCTTCTCAATGAATCTTCCTAGCAGCTTATCTAAAATAGCAACCCCTCATACTTCTTTCTCCCTGTGTTTCATTTGTCTTTATAGCATGTATCACTATTTAATATATGGTATATATTTTCTTATTTACTGTAATATTTTTTGTCACACACACTTGAATGGCATCTCTATGAGGGCAGACAGTTTTAATTGTTTTGCTCACTATTATCTCAGAATCTAGAATGATGCTTGGCACTTAGAAGCCATATTTCATGAATTAATTAATATGCATGGGTAGTATTTCATTAATCAAATTTGTTATCACAATTCTGTGGCAGTCCAAATTCAACATTTATCTAAAAATTCTGGGAAAGTGGATTATCACCTGACTATAGTCCAGAAAGTTAACTAACTGCAGGGATAAATTTAAAAATCTCCCATGAAACTTCCAGTATATGATTTCCCATATAAAGAACTTAGAAATCAACACTTCATCCTTTTAACAGGTAAAGACCTGAGCAGGCTGAAAACCAACAACTCTTCTCAGATCCATAAGAGAAGGGAGGATGCAGGGTAAACCACTGTCTTACGAAACTGGAGAGTCACAGGTGAATGCAGGGAGTCATAGCTTACCAGAACAGAGACGCATGTGCAGAAACCACTGTGGGAACTAGTGCCAGGATAGTCAAACCTATACTGCAATGGACAAATGCTAAGGCAAATCTGAGAGTCCAAACTCCAGGGGACCCAGTCATGTTGGGGGTGGGGCTCCCACAATATCGCGAGATCCACCTCCAAGGGTTCAACCAGGTACCCACAGTAAATATCAGAGAAAAAATAACAAACCTTGTGTTTCCTGGAGGGGGAGAGGAAAAGGAACCATTTTAAAATATACTAGAGCACCTTTCTTCTTAACAAGGCCTGCTCTGAGAAGAAACTAGTTAATCAGAGCCTAAACTGCTATGGTACCACCAGAGTCTAACTAACTTAGGGAAAAGACACATCATCTCCAGCCCACTCTAGCCATCCTGTCCCATCTAAGAGACTGGGGAAAATGCAGTATAGATTGGGAAGAAAAAGCAAAACTATCATTGTCCACAGATGACAAAATCATTTATGTAGAAAATATGAAAAAAAACTCCTGGAACTAATAAGCAGTTTTAGTAAGGTTGCAGGACACAAGGTTAATATGCAAAAGTCAATCAGTTTCCTATAAATGAACAATGAACAGTGGAATTTGAAATCGAAAACATAGTATCATTAATATTAGGTCATAAAAATTAAATATTCAGGTATAAATATAAGAAAATTTGTACAAAAACTATTAGGTTGGCCAAAAAGTTCATTTGGTTTTTTTCCATAAGATGGCTCTAGTAGCACTTAGTTGTCTTTAACTTCATGTGAAACAAATTTGTTAGATTGTATTGTGACAGCAGTCATGTCAGTGTGCGCTTAAAAAAATCGAAATTGGTGAATTTTTGTGTAGCCATTTTAATATTGAAGATGGAAGAAAATATACATTTTTGGTATATTATGCTTTATTATTACAAGAATGGTAAAAATGCCACTGAAATGCAAAAAAACAAAAAAGATTTGTGCAGTGTATGGAGAAGGTGCTGTGATCGATCGAACATGTCGCAAGTGGTTTGTGAAGTTTTTGTGCTAGAGATTTCTTGCTGGACGATGCTCCATGGTTGGGTAGACCAATTGAAGTTAATAGTGATCAAACCAAGACATTAATTGAGAACAATCAATGTTAGACTATATAGGAAATAGCCAACATACTCAAAATATCCAAATCAATAAACTTACTAGTTAAAATGAAAAATGTGTCTTTTATTTTATGGAAAAACTAAATGAATTTTTGGCCAACCCAAAATATGAAGAAGACTACAAAATGATGAGAAAAAGATTTATTTTTTTAAAAAGAGTTAAATAAATGAAGAGCTATTCCAGTTTTATCTATAAGAAGATTTAGTATTCTTAAGACACCAGTACTTCCCAATTGGATATAGAGATTCATTATAATTCCATTAAAAGTCCCAGCAAATTATTTTGTGGATGTGACAAGCTGATTCTGAAGTTTATACAGAGATGCAAAAGATCAAAATAGTTAATATAATATTGAAGGAGAAGAACAAAGTCAGAGGACTGACACTATCCAACTTCAAAACTTACTATAAAGCTATAGTATTCAAAACAGTGTGGTATTAGTGAAAAGATAGACAAAACAATGGTGCAGACTCTATAACATGGAAATAGACCCACATAAATATACCCATCTGATCTTTTACAAAAGAGCGAAGACAATATATTGAGTGAAGATAGTCTTTTCAACAAATGGCACTGGAATAACTGGATATCCACATGGAAAAAATAATAATCCAGACATACATGATTCACAAAAATTAGCTCTAAATGAATCATGAACCTAAATGTAAAACACAAAACTGTAAAACTTCTAGAAGATAATATTGGAGAAAACCTAGATGATGTTAGATATTGCAATGCCTTTTTAGATACAACACCAAAGCCATGATCCATGAAAGCAATGAGTAATTTGCACTTTAATAAAATTTAAAACTTTGCTCTGCAAAATGTAATGTATAGATAATAAGATGATAAGCCATAGACTGGGAGAAAATATTTGCAAAATACACATCAGGTAAAAGAATGTTATCCAAAATATGCAAATAACTCCTAAAACTCAATAATAACAAAAACAAACAACTCAATTTTTTTTAAAAAATGAGTGAAAGACCTTAACAGACATCTCACCAAAAAAGATATACAGATGGCAAATAAGCATATGAAAAGATTTTCAACATCTTATGTCAGTAGGAAACTGCAAATTAAAACCAACAATGTGATACCACTACCACACCTCTGTGAGAAGCACCAACATCCAAAACACCCAAAACACTTAATACCGGCAAGGGTGTAAAGCAACAGGAAGTTATTTTCATTGCTTGTAGAAATGCAAAATGGGACAAGAAGTTTGGAAGTCAGTTTAGTAGTTTCTTACAAAACTAAACACATTCTTACCATAAGATATAGCAATCATGCTCCTTAGTATTTACGCAAAGGTGCTGAAAATGATATGTTCACACAAAAACCTGTACAGGGATATTTATAGCAACTTTATTTATAATTTCCAAAACTTAGAACCAACCAAGATGTCCTTCAGTAGGTGAATAGATAAAGTGTAATATATCTAGACAATGGAATATTATTCAGTGCTTTAAAAAAAGACTAGATACTGTGTAATTCCAACTATATGAAATTCTGAAAAGAAAAACTACAGAGACAGTAAAAAGGTAGTGATTACCAAAGATTGGTGGGGAGGGGTGATAAATAAATAAGGCAAGTCTAGAGACTTTTTACTGCAGTGAAACTACTCTGTATGGTGCTGCAATAATAGATACATGTCATTATATGTTTGTCCAAACCCATCGAATGGGCAACACCAAGACTGAACCATAATATAAACTATAGATTTTGGGTGATTATAATGTATCAATGCAGGTTCATTGCCTGTAACAACTGTACTTTTGGTGGAGGGTGTCAATAATGGGGAGGCTGTGCATGTAGGAGAGCAAGGGATATATAGGAAATATCTGTACCTTTCCCTCAGCTTTGCTGTGAATCTACAACTGCTCTTTAAAAATAAAGTTTTAATAAAAAGCACATGCACACACACAAACCCAGTGACACTGATTTACTGTATTCCCATGGAAACATATCCAAAATATAAATTAAAAAAAACAAAACAGATTACTAAATAATTTGTATCTAGTTTTGTTTAAAAATAAAACTGGAAAGACTGAAAAGACTGAAAGCTTAAAAGGTTAAACAAACAATACAATACAAAAATCTCTCATGGGTGTTACTATGATGCTGGGCTCACCTCAGAGTTGGATCTTTATTAAGAAATCACTCCTTAGTGCTCTCTTCCCGCAAAATCCAGAGTTTTGCTTACTTCATGTCATTTGTTTGACTCAAACCCTCAAAAGGAGAGTAGAAACAGGATTCTGCTTTTCTTTTCAGATGGGGAATCAAAATAACAATTTTTAAACGTTCAGATAATTAATTCAAGATGCAAGTTTCAGTATTTCTGCTTATCAAGAAAATCCAGTTGCCTTCAAGGTCAGTCTTTTGCTTAGGTTATTCCTAGATTTACTTCCAAACCCCATGAAATTCACATTCTTGTATGAGCACAGAAAAAAAACAGCAAACTATTAATAGTGTTACAAGTATATTTGCATTTTAATCCCATGCTATAGAATGTGTAGCCTAAGCTATTCTTCAATGCTCTATAACTTTAAGAAGATAGTAATTGGACAATATTATGTAAAATTCATTTTAAAGCCCAGTCTTGCATGGAAAATATCAGTGGGACATAGTGAAATTTCACACCAGATTACAGGCCACAATGCTGGTCCAGTCAACCTGCCTGGGTGTACTGTAGCACTACTCTGATCCCCCACTGGTGCGTCTGTTATTTGGAAAAGAACGGAGGTGATAATATTTGTCAAAATAGACTTTACCTAGGAACACTCTTCCGGCCTGCCCATGCCACTTCTTTTGAGTGGAGGGCGTAAAATCAAAATTCCCTTTCATGCTGTTGAATTACCCTTTCCGTCCTTAGTTTCCGTCTTTTAATTTTTCCTTATACATGTCCTCACTGAGTTCAATAAATACCCGTGCCTGTCTGACCCATGGTAAATCCTGCAGCATTGTTCTTCTAATTGACTTATGTGACGAGGTGAGTCAGATAGGTTTGAGATGACTTTTTAAACCATGAAACAAGGTGTTATTGATATCATTGCTTATATTCCCCACCTCAACCACAAGCTCCTTCATCAGCCAGCAGGCTCAGAAATATAATGTGGTGATTTGCATCTGAAAAGCTGTCACTCTGCTGGAACGTCATCCAGAATGACTTCATCATTCTGTAGGCAGGTACCCCTGGATCAGTAAGTCACACTCAGGCAGTGCAGCCTTTTCTCTGCCCTGTGTGGAGATTCTGTGCACATTTGGCTCGTAGGGGATGGCTTTCCAACCTGGATTACCCGTGGGTGGGTGATAGGATGTAGTGCGACTGCCCAATGCCTTTCCATCTCAGGGTGGTAGGAGGAGCCGCAATTTCTGCAGGTACAAATGCCATAGGCAAGATGATATTGTCATTTTTCATTATCGGAAATGTCTTTTCTTTCATTTGTCTCAGTATCTTTCATATGAATCCCTGTACAAAATATATTTAACACTTTAATGCAAAATTATTGAACAGCACTGGCTATATAAACTTGTTTATTATAAAAACCAACTATGGGCAGCCAGTTAAAACTGTCCAGAAAGCATCAAGATCCATTCTCAATGTGCTTCATTTATTTTCAAGTTTTATTATAATATTCTGGCTCCTCTAAACACATTTATTTTTAAAATTTCTTACACCAACATTAACCCAAAAAAAACACTATTGTATAATTACTGGAATCAATTAGGAGACCAGTTGGCCAACTCATTCCCTCAGTGATCAGTGATGACAAAGTGCCTTCCCTCACGATACATGTCTTTTATCTGGAGATTACCACCATCTCCAACCTGGGAGGTGGGAGGTTCAGCTTTTTGCTGTGCATCATCAGGTCCAGTTGCCAGGAAAAGTGTAAATGAAACTTATCTATGTTTGGGGGTAAACTGAGAATGCTCAGCTTCCAGCTCCAATTTAAAAGTTCATGTATAAAGCTGATGTACAGATGTAAACTTTAGTTCTACTCCCAGGTATTGTCATGCCATGCTTACTGAGTGTTGGTCTTACTCTGCGATACTGTAAACAGAGAACCCCAAAGACTTCACCAAAAACTGCTAGAACTGATCAATGAATTTGGCAAACTAGAAGCATGTAAAATAAATATCAAAAAATCAGTTACATTTTTATACACCAACAATGAACTATCATAAAGAGAAACTAAGAAGACAATCCTGATTCAGAATTGCTTTAAAAAAATAAAATACCAAGTAAAATATCAAGGAATAAATTTAACCAAGGATGTAAAAGACCTGCACTTGGAAAATTATAAGACACCGAAGAGAGAAACTGAACAAGATACAAACAAATGGAAGCACATAAAGTATTCATGGATTGGAAGAATCAACATCTTTAAAATGTCTATACTACCTAAAGCAATCTTTAGATTCAATGTAATGCCTATCAAGATACCGATGGCATATTTCACAGAACTAGAACAAATATTCCAAAAATTTGTGTGGAACCACAAAAGACCCTGAATAGCCAAAGCAATCTTGAAAAAGAAGATCAAAGTTGGAGAAAATTGCCACTTGATATCAAACTATACTAGAAGCCTATAGTGATCAAAACAGTATGGTACTAGCATAAAAACAGACATATAGATCAATGGAACAGATTAGGGATTCCAGAAATAAACCCATGCACTCATAGTTAATATTTGACAAAGGACAAAAACACACAATAAAGATAATTTATTCAATAAATGGTGCTGAGAAAATTGGACCGATATATGCAAAAAAATGAAACTAGACCACCTTCTTATATAATACACAAGAATATACTCAAATGGATGAAACACTTAAACATTAAACTCAAAACTATAAAAATCCTAAAAGAAAACATGGGCTGTAAAATCTTGGATGTTTCTCATAGCAATATTCTTTCTGATTTATCTCTTCTGTCAAGGAAAACAAAAAAAACACAGAAATGGGACTATATCAAACTAGTAAGTTTTTGCAAACCAAAGGAAATAATCAAAAAAATGAAAAGACAACCCACTGATACATCTGATAAGAGTTAATATTCACAATTTATAAAGAATTTATAAAACTGAACACCAAAAAAACAAATGATAGACACATAAAATAATGCTCAATGTCACTAATTATCGGAGAAATGCAAATTAAAACCACAATGAGATTTCACCTCAGACCTGCCAGAATGGTTATCATCAATAAATCCAAAAACAAGGGCTGATGAGGATGTGGATAAAAGGGAATCCTCATGTACTGTTGGTGGAAATGCAGACTGGGACGGCTATGGTGGAAAGCAGTATTGAGTTTCCTCAAAACATTAAAAACGGAACTGCCTTATGAAGAAACCTGAAACACTAATTTGAAAGAATATATGCACTCCCATGTTCATTGCAGCATTATTTACAATGGCCAAGATTTGGAAGCAGCCCAACTGTCCATCCACAGATGAGTGAATAAAATTGCTGTGGTACATTGTGGCACAATGGAATACTACTTGGCTATAAAAAAGAAGCAAATCTTAGCCTTTGTGACAGCATAGATGGAGCAGGAGAGCATTATGCTAAGTGAAATAAGCCAGTCAGAGAAAGAAAATACCATGTGATTTCACTCTTATGAGGAATCTAATGGGCAAACTGAACTAACAAGCAAAATAGAGGCAGACTCATAGATGGAGAGCAGGATGACAGGTGTCAGTGAGTTGGAGGGTGGTGGAGGTATTTAACAAAAGAGAAAAAAACTCATAGACATGGACAACAGAGTGGGGAAGAAGGTGGCAGGAGGTGGAGGAGGGTATAGGAGTGATAAACGGCGATGGACAGGGACTTGACTTGGGGTAGGCAACACATAATACACTGTACAGATGATGTGCTGTGGAACTGCACCTGAAACCTGTATACTTTTGTTAACTGGTGGTGCTCTAATAAATTCAATAAATAGTGGGGGGAGTAGGTCAAAACCTGAATTAATAAGCTGTATTTTGGTACCTTTGGCCTTCCCATGCTATGAACAGCACCTGCAGTCAGAGGGAATCAAAAGGCTCCAGCCTGCCTGTCCCACAGGCCCAACCCCCTGCTGGTACCTTGCCTCGCTGCCCACCCTCTCCTCACATCTCCTCCTTTTTCCTCCTCCTCAGATGGTGTCCTGCCCACCTGCCCATGTCCATATTTCTACCCCATCTGCTGTGCCACCTGCTGTGAGTCTGTTTCCCCTTCCTGTGGGCCGGCCCACCTGTTAGTTCCTGACTGTCCCTTCTGTTCTCTCCTCTCCCACTAGGTCATGACCAGGATCATTTTCGGGGCTGACTCATCTGCCTCGCTCTCTGGCGGCCATCTGCCCTGGCTGAGCTCCACTGGGAAGCAGCTTCCATCCATGGACTCTGTGCTGGCTCGTGCCCACTCCAGTTCCTACCCCTGCCACTGCTCTCACTGTGTCCCCTGACACGGGGATTTGTTGCTGTTTGGAGGATCCTGTCACCTGCTTCAGACTTGAACTTCCCAGTCAGCTGTTTGCTCCATCTGCTTATAAACCCTGACTCTGTTCCCAATGAAATTTTCTCCTCATTGTCACAGTCTATAATCTCTTACGTCAAGGCTGTGGCTCTCACCCAAACTCAAAACCATGCGATATTTAATTTTCTGTGAAAATAAGATAAAATGTAGAACTTTTAGAGTTTTATGACATAATCTCCCTTTGATGCCACAATCCTCAGAGCTTCCAAAGCAGGATCTGGGCTGTCCTATGTTCATTCAGAAGGTGCCCATGAGAAATCCCAGTCTGTGTGGTTGGCGGAGGAGGGCAAAGCTAGTTTGATGCTCTGTAGAGAAAGGAAAAGGAAGGGCTAGACAAAAGAAGCTATGACATATGGGGATGTAAAGAGTAATAGTGAGAGGGAAGAGATATAGCTAAGTAAAATGGGTTAAATATGAGGGATATAATTATTTTAAAGTAAAATTAATAAGTTTCAGAGGAGTTCCCATTTCCAATATAAGCTAGAGCAGAAAATATGAGAAAACTTTAACAAGCTGATATAATAATGCTAAATTATACTTCTATATTGTAGTTAAAATCAGTACAACAAGTAGCTATAGTCTTCGATATCTTTAAATAAAGAGTATCCCTGGCCAGTGTGGCTCAGTTGGTTGGAGCATCATCGTATAGACCTAAGGTTGCAGGTTTGATTCCCAGTCAAGGCACATACCTAAATTGTGTGTTCGATCCCCAGTCGGGGTTCAGAGAAGAAGGCAACCAATTGGTGTTTCTCTTTATCTCTTCCTTCCTCTCTCTGAAAGCAATGAAAAAAAAATGCCCTTGGATGAGGCTAAAGTTTTTCTTTCAAAAATAAAGAGTAAACATATGATTTTATGTTAACTCTGTGCACATGTGGACAGTAGAAGATTTGCAATGGTTGTCCTTATGCATGTTTGGACACCTCTGGTTGCTCCCTTGTTTGTCACTGCAGCCCAGGACAAGAGGATCATAATAGAAACACAGTTTTGAGGAAGTCGCAGAGATGCTCCTTGTATAGAGTGAACAGAATGTTTCTCGAGTGAGAGCACCTGCCAACACTTGTTCACATTAGCACTGAACCCAGAGTCCCCACACTCCCTAGCTTTTTAAGGACTCACAAAAGCAAAATTTATTCAATCACAAGAACAGAGGATGTGATTGGTTTTTCTCACCCTCATGCAGTGAGTCCTGACACTCATCCAGAGTGTGCATGAGTCACCCTGTCCATGCTGCATACAGAATCAGCCAACTGCTGGTTCTCTCCCTACTGCAGTGTGTGAGTAGCAGGCTTTTAGCTGGATGGAAGAAAGCTCCAGAATGTATACAAGAGAACAACAGCTGCAAAAGCCATTGAAATATAATATCAATCCCAAAATAGTCATAACTTATTTTTGAGACTTATAAATGGTTAAAGAAATGAAATCCTCCTTCGAGAAATAATGTTTCTTTATGTCTCATCATATCCCATTTTCCCCCAAAGATTAAAACAAATGGCACTGTGGTGGTAAATCATGTTTGTCAGCTCGGAGCTGCCCTGGAGCTGTCCTCTCCAAGCTGCTGGAGTAGGCTAGCCACCCCCAGCTTGCGATAGGGCTTTCTCTCCTCTCCTAAAAGAAAGCTGGGAAGGAAATAGAGGTTCATGGTCAGGGAGCAATGATAGTACATGAGAACTAAGACATGGCTATCTCAGAAGTGGAAGGTCTGCGGTGCGGCTTTAGGGAGCCTCCCACTTCCTCAATTGCTCAGTGCTCATCCTGTCCTTGCCTGTTGGCCAGAGTCCCACTGTCTGGACACGCCCAGGCTGCTGGCCTCTTGGAGAGGTCAGCTGCCCATTGTTGGTGGGCAGACTAAGAATTCCACAGCTTTAATAAATAATTGTGACTTCCTGCTCTTAGGTCTACCTGACAGTCCTCTGCACTTAAGAAATATACAACCGAGTTCATGAAAATGAGTTAACCCACTCTCTCTTTGTGTATTCATTCCATGACCATTTGCTGAGCATCTATCACTTGCCATGCACTTTGTCAGGTGCTAGAACAGACACATGGACCTGGTCTCTAGCAATCAAGCAGGGAGCGAAAAATCACTTCTTCATGACCCAAATAATAATTTGCTTACAACACTAATGAATATTTGGAAGAAAAATAAAGGTTATTGTGAGAGTATAAACCAGAGGCCCCGCGCTTGACATCGGGAGGTCTGTGAAAGGCTTCCCCCGGGAAAAACAGCATTTAAACTAGGTGAGACTCAAGGTGAGGAGGAGCCAGGCAGGCCAGGGCCTGCTGCCTGGGACGCTGGGGTGAGGAGGGAAGGAAGAAAACTTTCCAGGAGGATGGAGGAATATTATGAAGCCCCAGAGAGGGGCCTGGAAATAAGCACAGAACAAAGGCCAGAACAGGTGGCCTGGCAGAGCCACCAGGCACCACTGGTCAGGGGCTTTGCACAGCTTCGTGCAGCAGACCAGAGTACAGTAAGAGCGACATGAAGAAGAAAGCAAGGACTAGATTCTGCAGGACCTTCATGTCCCTTAGAAATGTGTTTAGCTGCAGAACAAAGAGGATACCAAGGAAAGGTAACCCATACCAATATGACGTGTTTATCAAGTAAACATGACAGGGGTTCAGCGATCCAGTGTTGGCTCAACAGTACCATTGCTCCCTGCTTCCTCCACTCTACTGTCAGTGGCACACTGACCTTTTTCCTGTGGCACCAGGGTGGCTTCTTCACCTCCAGCCACCCCTTCTCTGTTTCAGACAACTGCAGTGGGAAAGGGGAGAAGGGTTGTGGGCCATCCAGCCCATTCTGCCCTTTTCTCCTCTAGAAGCTTCGTATTTTCCTGGGACCTTTGCTCAGGGAAGGTTCCTAAAGGGAAGGGTGTTTGTGTGGAGTTGATTTTACCACATGGCAGTGTCTGTCACAGCCTCATTTATCTGTGCTAAGGATTTAAGCCTTTAAAATTTGAAAATCTCAAACCATTGTTCAGTAATTATACTCTCACACAAATCATTTAAGTACCATATTTCTAACAAATGCAAACGTTTCTTGGAAAAGATTGCCATGCATTGGTCCCTAGATTCTAATTTCATTCTCATTTATTTATATTTCTTGAGGAAATACAGGAAGAAAACAAGTCTCCTGCATCATTTCCACCCCAGCGTCTAACACTATACCCAGTGCATTACACTCAGTGAATAAATATTCATCCACGGAACAAATAAATGTCACCTACCAATGTGCATCACACACAGATCCAGGTCCAGCAGTTTTATTGTTCATGCACTTATTCAGGAGCTGTTTCAGAGAGGCATATCACTCTCCACAAACAGTTCTCCTCACCCTTTCGTACTGGTAGCTGACTGGTCAGCATTTCTTCTTGCACCATCTCTATAGAAATGATACTAGAGAAGGAAGGACATTCCTATTACAATCTCGAATGATAGAGTGTGAATAAGGAACACAATACATACTGTCTTCATTATTTCCTTAAAATATAGTTAAAGGGGGGAGAAAACATATTCCAGCCAAAGCCAGCAATCTCAGTTTTGTCTGGTGAACAGGGAAACATTATGGACTTGCCACGATTATCTTTCTCCTTTTCCACAAAGAACAAAAATTTAAATCCCAGGATGGATGTGTATTGTTATGCACCATGAGAAATTATATTTTGTTATAAAAATTGAGGATTTCACATCCTAATCTTCCACACCCATTTCTCACCCCTTGATGGGCATGATTAATTTTCCCTGAATGGCGACAAATCTCAATTTCCACCTGTAAAACTTCACAGAGAAATGACAGACAGCTCTGTATGGCCATAATCCATAAACTTGCACAAGAGACTACATGAAATTAGCTGAGTGGGAAGCACATTTTTTCTTTTTAATAGTCTAAATTGGAAGTATTATGTGTCTTGAGAAAATATAAAATTATACCAGAGTAATGCAGTAGAAAGTCAGTCTCTAAACTGTTTTACCAATATATGTTACCATTCCCTAGCTAATTTTTCTGTTTCCAATAAAATAGTAGTTAAACGTAAGGCTAAACTTGAAAGGTCAAGAATATGCAAGCAATACTAAAAATGAAAATTAAAAATCTACCAAAAGATGGAATAAAATCAGGTAAAACTGCCCATGAATTAGATGGAAATGCTGAAGCATCAAGATCGGCAACATCATTGAAAGTAAAACATAAAATAAGATATTTTGGTTTGACACAAAGGTAGAAGACAAACCCATTTCACACATCTCATAATGATGGTACTAGTGGTGGTGACAACAGTGGTCACCACATGCCTTTTTCAGTTCTCATTACGATCCTATCACACATTCTAGTCGCTGTTACTTGAAACTTAGAATCGGGTAACTTTCACAAGGTCAATGGAAAGGCAGCTCTTGAACATAATTCTTTGAACATAATTCTTTGAACTCCAACATTAGTCCTATGTTACAATTTTATATCACCTTTTTAAAATATAAAAGAAGAAATAGTCTTTCCACTTTCATTTCTCCTCATTGTTTTGACCTTTTAATTTTTAATTTTAAAACTTTTTCAAGTACAGTTTATATTCAATATTATTTTGTATTAGTTCCAGAAGGACAGCATAGTGATTAGACAATGATATATTTTACAAAGTGTTCCCCCTGATATTTCCAGTACCCCATTGCACCATACATGGTTATTATGTCACTGACTGTATTTCCTATGCTGTACTTTACATCCCTATGACTATTTTGTAACTACCAATATGTACTTCTCAATCCCTTCATATTTTTCATTCAGTCCCCCAAGCACCCCTCCCCTCTGGCAATCGTCAGTCTGTTCTCTGCATCAATGAGTCTGTTTCTGTTTTGTTTGTCCATTTATATTGTTTTTCAGATTCCACATATAGGTGAAACCATATGGTATTTATCTTTCTCTGACTGACTTATTTCACTTAGCATAATACCCTCTGGTTCCATCCATTCTATTGCAAATGGTAAGATTTCCTCCTTTTCTTATGGCTGAATAATATTACATGGTATATATGTACCATGGCTTTTTTTATCCACTCATATATTTTAAAGAGCACTTGGGTTGCATCCATAGCTTGGCTATTGTAAGTACCATGGAAATGAGCATAGGAGTGCATATAGTCTTTTGAATTAGAGTTTTTGGTTTCTTCTGATACAGGAGGGACCCAAAAAAACAGAATTATCTTCTGGAGGGCAGACACCTTGTAGTACAGGCTTACCCTACTTGGTAAGTGTTCTAGGAACCCATCTGTATCAGTGTACCAGCTGGTGTTGTTGTGAGAGGCTGTGCTCGGCTTCAGTGATTTTTTTTTTTTAAACCCTTTCAAGGCATTTTCCCATTTCATGATGGTTGGTTTACAAGTGCACCTGTCCACACTCCTCTGAGTGTTCAGCAGTTCTGGACCAAAAACAGCATGACACCTGTGCCTCACCCACCCTATTGAACCAATCTTGTCCCAAGCAACTTTTTTTTTGGTTTCTCCACAGGAAAAAAAGTCTTCAAAAGGAAACATTTTGCTGATGTGGAAAAGGTGAAACAAAAAATGGCAGAAGCACTAAAAAGCATCAAAATCGATGAGTTCAAAAACTGTTTTGAGCAGTGGAAAAAATGTCTCTATAGATGTATCGTACCAAATGGAGAGTACTTTGAAGGTGACTGAAGTTTAAACATGTTAGAATAAATACACAATTTTTTATAAATTCCATTTTTGGGGGTTCCCAGAGGGGATTCAGCAATTCCACTTCATATAACCAGTGGAATCACTGGATCATATGGCTGTTCCACTTTTAGTTTTCTGAGGAAATTCCAAACTGTTTTCCACAGTGGCTGCACCAGTCTGCATTCCCACCAACAGTGCACTAAGGTTCCCTTTTCTCCACAACATTTGTTATTTGTTGATTTATTGATGACAGTCATTCTGATAGGTGTGAGGTGATATCACCCTGTGGTTTTAATTTGCATCTCTCTAATGATTAGTAATGTTAGCATCTTTTCATATATCTACTGGCCATCTGTATGCCCTCTTTGGAGAAGTGTATTCATCTCCTTATTTTTAATAATAAAAATAAATGGCAATATTAAGACAGTTCTATAATAAAGAACTTTGATCATTTTTAATGAACATAAGAATGTTATTGTCATTATACAGCATCCCATACTCATGAAGTTATAAGGACATTTTAGAAGTTACCTAAAATTGCAACGAGATCATGTATCTACATTCATCTTGATGCTTTTTTTTAATTGATTAAAATACAATTGTAGAGTCAATTTTTCATGAATCCATCCTGATCCAACTGTGCCATGAATAAGCACTCTGTTGCAGGAATCTAATTCACTATATTTAGCAAAAATTAGTAATTATAAAGTCTGGAAAGATTAATTGTTTGATAAAAATCGCATAGAATATAAAACTTTGTTACAATGATAAAAGTGTGTATGTATGTTGATAGATGGGTTTTGGGAGTTGGGCTGGAATAATTTTAATAAATATATGTCCTAAATATCCCTTTTTCTAGGCCGACTCTGAAAGTAAATTAGTCTTAAAATATATTTCCACTTATCTCTTGTCCAATAATACTATTCAAGATGTTTTGAGTGAAGAGACCATGTTGTTTGAAGTCTTTTTCTCTTTAAAAGTTAATCTTTATATTGTCAGTGCCAACAGTACATTTGAACAATGTAAAATAGGTTTTGTGTGGTCTGGACCTTGAATCCTAGGAGTAACCTCTACAATTCAAAGAATTCTTCAATACATGTGTTAGTGGGTGAGTATACATACAATGCCCACATACATACACAAGTGAAAATTCAATGGGGTTGAAGTAGTGCAGGTATCTTATACAAAAATGTTAGTTTAAAAAGTCAATATCATTTCCTGAAGATGCAAAACCAAAGCTCAAAATTATAACTAAACATATACATCTATAAACACTAAACATAAAAAGATAACTGTATCTAATGTTTCTACCTAATTCCTTTATAAAAAATGGACTGGCTCCAAACTCTAGGCCAAGATGGAGGCATAGGTAGATACACTTTGTCTCCTTGCACCACCAAAAGAAGGACAATAACAAATTTAAAAACAAAAAACAACACAAACTGCCAGGAAATCAAACTGTATGGAAGTCTAACAACCAAGGAGTTAAAGAAGAAACATTTATCCGGACTGGTAGGAGGGGCAGACAGAGATATGAAGCCAGGGCATAGGGGACTCAGTAAGGCAGTGGCTAGGAGGACTGGGCGGGCAAGAGGGCAGCTAGCAGTCCAAAATTAGCATGTGCATAAACCAGAAGGAACAACAGGGGAGCAGGACAGACCTCACAACCCAGGGTTCCTGTACGGGAAAAGAAAACCTCAAAACCTCTGGCTGTAAAAACCTATAGGGATTGTGCCAGTAACACCCAGCCTTGCAGGAGAGTTGGAGGAGGTCCTAGACTGTACACAAACCCACCCACTCAGGAACCAGCACCAAAAGGACCCAAATTGCTTGTGGGTAGCAGGGGAAGTGACTGAAACCCACAGAGAACCTATTAAGTGGCATTGTTCCCTCTCAGACCCCTCCCCCACATACAGAGCCTCAAAGCATCAGGTGGGTTGCCCTATCCTGACTAATACCTCAGGCTCTGCCCCTTACAACATAACAGGTGAACCAGAAACAAAAAAATATGGCCCAAAGGAAAGAACAGATCAAAGCTCCAAAAATAGAACTAAGCTTTGAAGAGATAGCCAATCTATCAGATGCAGAGTTCAAAACACTGGTAATCTGGATACTCAGAGAAATGGTTGAGTGTGGTCATGAAACAGAGGAAAAAGTGAAGGTTATGCGATGTGAAATGAAGAAAATATACAGGGAACCAACAGTAAAGGGAAGAAAACTGGGACTCAATTCAATGATTTGGAGCAGAAAGAAGAAATAAATATTCAACTAAAACAGAATGAAGAAACAAGAATTCAAAAAAATGAGGAGAGGATGAGGAACCTCTGTGACAACTTTATATGTTCCAATGTCTGAATTATAGGGGTGCCGGAAGAAGAAGAGGAAGAACAAGAAATTGAAAACTTATTTGAAAAAAAAAATGGAGAACTTCCCCAATCTGGGAAAGGAAATAGACTTCCAGGAAGTCCAGGAAGCTCAGAGAGTCCCAAAGAAGTTGGACCCAAGGAAACACACACCAAGGCACATCATAATTACATTACCCAAGATTAAAGATAAGGAGAGAACCCTAAAAGTAGCAAGAGAGAAGGAGACAGTTACCTACAAAGGAGTTCCCATAAAACTGTCAGCTGATTTCTCAAAAGAAATCTTACAGGCAAGAATGGGCTGGAAAGAAGTGTTCAAAGTCATGAAAGGCAAGGACCTACATCCAAGAATACTCTGGCATAGCTATCATTTAGAATGGGAGGGCAGACAAAGTGCTTCCCAGGTAAGGTAAAGTCAAAGGAGCTCATCATCACCAAGCCCCTTATTATATGAAATGTTAAAGGGACTTATCTAAGAAGAAGAAGAAAAAGATCAAAACTATGAACAGTAAAATGACAACAAACTCACAACTATCAACAACTGAACCTAAAAACAAAAACAAACTAAGCAAACTACTAGAACAGGAACAGAATCACAGAAATGGAGATTGCATGGAGGGTTATCAGTTGGGAGGGAGAGGGGGAAGAATGGGGGAAAAGGTACAGGGAATAAGAAGCATAATTAGTAGGTACAAAATAGACAGGGGGACATTAAGAATAGTACAGGAAATGAAGAAACCAAACAGCTTATATGTACAACCCATGGACATGAACTAAGACGGGGTTGCTGGTGGGAAGGGGGGTGCAGGGCAGAGGCGAATAAAGGGGAGGAAAATATGGGACAACTGTAATAGCATAATCAATAAAAGATACTTAAAAATTATTTAAAAAGTAAATTTTAAAAATGGACTTGTTCCTAGACATTACATAGAAAAAAAATGGCTTCAGTTCTCATCAGTAAGAAAACACACACTATGTTATTAATAATGCTCTAGTGAAACTGAAAACAAATGTCAAAAGGTATTTCACTAATGCTCATTTTTGTCTATATCAAATGATATGAGCAACAATGTAAACTGCTGAACAATTTATAAGCATTTTTTACCTATTGCCCTACTCAGGAAGATCTGAACAACTCAAACTTTGTGCTGTAAGCAGTGGGGTTCTTACTGTTTCGTTTTCAGAGCTGAGACCCTGAGGTCCAAGACAGCGAACTGACTTGCCACAAGCCTTGCAGAGCTGCGGCACTCAGTGCTCCTCCCACACACCTACACATAGAAATATATTATTCTATGAAATTAAAGGGTCTCAACTGTTATAGTTCCTACCTCTATACAGTAGAAATGAGACAATATATTCCATCTGATACTATTAAAGGCAATGAAAGAGTTTAAAGAATGTGGCTGGATTAAACCCCAGACATTTGCTGCAAAGAATTCATGATATGAAAGATTTTGTAACCAATGAGAATAAGAAATGCTAGGATGCTTAAATCAAAGACAGATTCATTCACTGACCAAAAAAACTTGAGACTACCAGACTGATTCTATACAACAGTTCATGTTCATTTATTGCAGACAACAAAGGCCCTTTGCTTCAATTTTGATTCTATGGCCTGAACTCAAACTCAAATTTGGATTTTAGGTCTCTCTGACTTTATCTGGATCTTATCCCAAATTGTATGAATTCTCTCTAAGGTTTTGCTTACACATTTATCTCCCATTTCCTTTCACTTTGCCTCCTTCCCTTCCTCCTCCTCCTTCCTCATTTTTCTTGCTTTTCTATATACCACATCAATTTCAGGCCAGTAAAATGTTTAAAAGCCAGATTCCATGGGAATAACTTATAGAAGAATATGCTGCAGCCCACTAACACAAAAATGCACCCACGTGCCTTGTTAATTCACAAAACCCTGAAGCGCTGGATGGATTCTTTTAGCCATAGCTACATTTATGATCTGAAACTTTTTCTTTCTACCACCAAATAAAACCTACTAAAGTCATAAACTTTTCAGTCCTATTGAGGAATGAATTTGAATAGATAGATTTACTGAACAACAGTAAAGCAACCCTGGGTAAATGTCAACTTAGAGAACTTATTAAAAAGTGGTGATGATCTTGATGAATCACCCTCCCTAGGTGCCATATCAAGCACCTTGCAAACATTTGTGTGTTTGACTCTTGCCACAGCTGTATGAGATTAGTACCATCATACCCACATGGGACAGAAGAGAAAACCTAAGCTAAGGAAAATAAGTGATTTGCCCACACTTCTCCAGTAAGTGGTGATGCTGTGATTCATATGTAATATAAAGAGAAGAATACTTAGAAGAGAGCAAGTGGAGCTAAGGAAGGAAGCCCACACAATCCCCAGTAGAGGGAAGGTGGTTTCTAGTCATCACAGTTCAGAGATCATGGATTCAGGCCCTTGTTTGGCAAAATAAGAGCAAATCCTCTGAGGACTTCTATCATTCCTTATTATTCTTTATCTTTAGGCTAAACAGAATAATACTCTCTAGGGTGCATTGGTCTGTAGTTTTCTGTTTTGGACTGCCATTGTCTGTCTTGGTATCAAGGTAATATTACCTTCATAAAATAAATTGGAAAGTGTTTATTCATCTATTTTCAAAGAAGAGGATGTGTAGAATTGATGTTAATTAAAGAAGATTAATCTTTAAAATATCAATCAATAAATTTACTTTTTAATTTGAATACCACTTCTTAAATGATTTACAGTAATTTAATTTATTAATTATATGGCTTCTTTTTAATATTTTATTTATTTTTAGAGAGAGGAGAAGGGAGGCAGAAAGAAAGCGAGAGAAACATTAATGTGTGGTTGCTTCTCACGCACCCCTTTCTGGGGACCTGGCCTGCAACCCAGGCATGTGCCCTGACTGGGAATCGAACTGGCGACACTTTGGTTCGCAGGCAGATGCTCAGTCCACTGAGCTGTGCCAGCCACGGTGATTATATCGCTTTTTAAAATGTTATTAGCTTGAAGGTTAATCTGTATAGAACCATTGGTTGAATACTCTGTAGTTTATTTTTAACTGTTCTATCCCCATTAACTGTATCATGTACAGCCAAAATTATTTCAATGCCCTGTGTCCTTGTTTTACAATGAACCCTAGTCCAATTGCCTCAATAATACAGATTTTATTGCAACTCTTGAAAATGTCCAATAAAAATGATTTACTGAGACACCATACTCTATCTGTGATTTATTCCTAATTGTAAGAAAATTCTCCTTCCTTTTCAAACTAAATTCAATGTGTATGTGGTTCCCACTTTGGTTTGCTTACTAGAGCAAAACAGAGCAAGGCAAACCCCTTCTTCACATGAAAGTCCTTTAAAGTCGAGAGAGATCATATTCTATCTCATTCCTGTCTGTTCTTAAGTCTCTCTTCCAGCCAAAACAAACAAACAAACAAACTAACTAATAAGAATAAAAAAAGCAAGAAAATCATCTGACTCTATTATTTATCTTATGAAATGATTTCAGGTTTTCTCACCAACTGATGATACCATCCCCATTTCCCAGTGTCTTCCTCAACTCACCCTCATGGCACATGTATGGACATTGATTTGACCTAATATCACATTGCTCCTTTGTTACATTCATACAATAGCCTTCCTTATGGCCTGGGGAGATACACTAGTCCAACCCTGCTGACTCCCTGAGGCCTCTCCCTGCTAAATTTGCACCTAATGGAAGGATCTGCTGCCAACAGCCCACCTGGGCCCATGTTGCAGCCTTTCTTGAAAAAACTCTTGAAAACTCTGGGTAAGCTCAGCAGGTGCCAGAGATGCACAGGGAGATAGAGAGTCACATGTCTTTAGGAAAAGAATCATTTTTTCCCACATGCATGACAGGTTCATGTGCAGAGCCCTTCTTCCAAATGCCAAATCTTAATCTATTTTAGCTTAGTGATATGTACTGACGCCTCCCTGATGACTCCCTGAGACCTTGTCACACTGAAAAAAGATGAAAAAACCCCAGGTAGGTGGCAACTAGTCTTGGTATACACGGAAACATTTTTTGAGTAGCCTCATACTCAGCACTGGCATCAAGTTTAAATTTGTATTACCCTGGTGAACACCACTCACCCCTACCTGGTGAGTCACTGAGAACTTGCCTCACACAACTCGTGTATTGCCTGAGGCTCTTTCAGAGGCTGAATCAAATGGGCTGTCTGCAGACCACAGTGTATCTTGGGGTGCCTTAGGCATTTTCATGACCTGCCTCAGACCTGGTGTTAGTAGCAGCCCCCATGGTATGCAGTATGGCCTTCCCATGTACATCCAGGACCAGAATAAGCAGCTACCAATTACAGATCACCTTGTACCTCCTGAAGGTAGCCCACAACCAATCACAGGCAATATATGACATTGATCTGCATGAGTATCTCTCAAGAGGCCCCAAAGCCAACTATCCAATGTCTGGATTCAGAATGCATCAGAACACAACCCAGTTAGCTCCACAATCAGCACATTCAAAGGGAGATCTTGGCAAGCATCATGCCCTGCTAGGGTGAAATCTGCCGAGTGGAATTAGCTGTAATACAGCAGATTGCAATCTGTGATTGGGGACAATACTCAGTCAGGCAACCTGCAGGTCAACTCCTCTTGCACACAAACTAAAAGTAATCAAGGCTCAACTTAATGGGACACTCCTGGAATGCCCAACTAACATGATCAAGGAGACTACACCACTGGCTTTCCAGAACACCTAATATATAAGGTCACCCTACCAAGGCAGGAGATAGCAAATCTACCTACTACACAGAAAGAATTACAGAGTGGCAGCCAAAATGGGTACACAAAAAATATATCCCAAATTAAAGATCAGGAGAAATCTCCAGAAAAACAACTAAGAATGGAGGTAAGCAATCTACTTCATATAGAGTTCAAAACAATGATTATAAGAATGCTCAAGGAACTTAGGGGAAAAATGAATGAGTCCTCTTCAATGAGAACTTAAACAAACAGATCATAGCCATAAAATAAGGACTAAAAACCATGAAAAAGAACCAATTAGAGATAAAGAATTCAGTATGTGAAATGAAATACGCACTAGAATGAATTGACAACAGAGTAGATGAAGTAGAGCATTGAATCAGCAATTTGAAAGACAAGGTAGCAGAAAACACCCTAACAAAGGATAAAAAAGAAAATAATGTAAAAAATAAGGACAGTTTAAGGGACCTCTGGGACAATATCAAGAATAACAAGTCTGCATCATAGGGGCACCAGAAAAGAAGAAAGAGCAAGGGATTAAGAACATATTTGAAGAAATAATGACAGAAAGCATTCCAAACCTGGTGAAAGAAAAAGACACACAACTCCAGGAAGTTCAGAGTCCCAAACAAGATGAACCCAAGGAGGCCCACACCAATGTTTACTGTATTATAATTAAAATGCCAAGGCAAAGTTTACAGAAAAAGGGAGAATCTTAAAAGCAGCCACAGAAAGCAGATAGCTGCCTACAATGGACCTGCCACAAAACTGTGACTGATTTCTCAGAAGAAACTTTTCAGGTCCCAGAAGGGATCTGCAGGATATATTCACAGTTATAAAAAAACAAAGACCAACATCAAAAACTGCTCTACCCAGCGAAGCTAGTATTTAAAATCAAAGAAGAAATAAAGAGCTTCCCAGACAAGAAAAAGCTAAAGGAGTTCATCACCATCAAACTAGTATTACAAGAAATGTTAAAGGGACTTCTCTAAAAAGATGAAAGGGAAAAAAGTAACATAAATATAAATAATAAAATGGCAATAAATACATATTTATTAATAATCACTTTTTTATTTTATTGAATTTATTGGAGTGACACCGATTAATATAATTACACAGGTTTCAGGTGCACAGTTCTACAACACATCATCTATACACTGTACTGCATGTTCACCACCCCAAGTAAATTTTCCAGCCATCATCATTTATCCTTACGTACCCTCCTCAACCTTCCATCATTCACCAACCCCTGGCAAACATCACATCATTGTCTGTGTCCATGGGTTTCTTTCTTTCTTTTTTTTGCTCAGTCCCTCCACATCCCTGACCCAGCACCCCCTCCACCACAACTGTCAGCCTTCTCTCTATCTATGAGTCCAATAGTCATTTTAAATACAAATGGATAAATACTTTAATCAAAAGACAAAGGGTAGCTGAATGAATAAGAAAACAAGACTCACATATATGCTGTCTTACAGAGATTTACCTCAGATTGAAAGACATATATAGACTGAAGGTAAAAAATAGAAAACATATTTTATGCAAATGGAAATTTGAAAATAGGGTATTTTTATATCAGACAAAATAGTCTTTAAAGCAAAGGTTATAAGAGACAAAGAAGGAACTTATATAATGATAAAAGGATAAATCCAACAAGAGGATATAATCCTTGTAAACATTTATGAATGCAACACAAAAGTACTTAAATATAAAAAGTAAATATTGATGGACATAAAGAGAGAGATCAGTAGCAATACAGTCATAGTCAGGGAATCTAACACCTCAATGACATCAATGGGCAGATCCTTCAGACAGAAAATCAAGGAAATAGCACACTTAAATGACATATTAGAAGAGATGGATTTAATGTATATTTTCAGAGCATTCAATCCCAAAATAGCAATGTATTCATTTTTTTCCAGCACAGGGAATACTTTCCAAGATAGGTCACATGTTAAGACATAATACAAGACTCAGTAAATTTAAGAAGATTAAAATCATATCAAACATCTCCAACCACAATAGTATGAAACTAGAAATCAGTTACAAGAAAGAGACTGAAAAACACACAAACACATGAAAGCTAAATAACATGCTGCTAAACAATGAATGGCTTAATGAGATCAAGGAGAAAATCAAAAGATACTTTGAGACAAATGAAAATGAATACACAACAACCCAAAATATACTGGACATGGCAAAAGCAGTCCTAACAGGGAAATTCATAGCATTATAGTCCTACCTCAAGTGACAAGAAAAATCTCAAATAAACAATTTAATCTTAAATCTAAAGGAACAAGACAAAGAACAACAAAAAATGTCCAAAGTGAGTAGAAGGAGGAAAACTATAAAGATCAGGGCAGAAATGAACAAAATAGCACCTAAAAAAGCAATACAAAACAACAGTAAAACCAAGAGCTGATTCCCTGAAAAAAAAAGCAAGATCACTAAACCTTTAACTAGATTCGTCAAGAAAAGGAAAGAACCCAAATAAATAAAATCAGAAATGACAGAGGAAGTGACAACAATCACCACAGAAATACAAAAGATTATCAGAAAAAACTAAAAACTATATGCCAATAAATTGGACAATCCTCATAAAATTATTAAATTTCTAGAAATATACAGTCTTCCAAAACTGAATCAGGAAGAAAAAGGAAATCTAAACAGACCAATTACGATAACAAAATTGAAGCAGTAAAAACAAACAAACAAACTTCCAACAAACAAAAACCCTGGACCGGGTGACTTGACAGGTGAATTTTACCACACATTCAGAGAAGATCTAACACCGCTTCTTAAATATTCCAAAAAGCTCATGAGATGGGGAGAATCCGAAGCTCATTTTATGAAGCCAGCATTATCCTAATTCCGAAACCAGATACAGACACTACAGAGAAAGAAAATTATAAGCCAATATCTCTGATGAATACATATGCAAAAATCCTCAACAAAATATTAGCAAGCTAAGTTTAGTATAACATTAAATTCAGCGACACATGATCAAGTAGAACTTCTGGAATGCAAAGATGATTCAATATCCACAAATAAAAATAAAAAATGAAAATCATACGATGATATCAATAGATGCAGACAAAGCATTTGACAAAATCTAGCACCCAATTATGATTAAAACTCTCCACAGAGTGGGAATAAAAGTAACATAGTTCACCATAATAAAAGTCATATATGACAAACCCATAGCTATTATCATACTCAATGGAGTATGATACTCAATAGAAGAAAACTAAAATTGCTTCACTGAAGATCAGGAACAACACAGGAAGGTCCGTTTTTACCATTCTTATTCAACATAGTACTAAAAGCCCTATTCACAGCAATCAGACAGAAGAAATAAGAGATATCCAAACTGAAAAGGAAGAAGTAAAACTGTCACTACTTACAGATGAAATGATACTATGTAGAGAGAACCCTAAAGATTCCACCAAACGCACACACGCACACATGCACACACACACACAAACACACTAGAACTGATGAATGAACTCAGTAAAACATCAGATTACAAAATAAATATTCAGAAATCAGTTCCATTTTTATACAATGATAATGAACTATCAAAAAGAGAAGCTAAAAGAATCTCCTTTACAATTGCATCAAAAAAAATGCATAGGGATAAATTCGACCAGGAGGTAAATGGTCTGTACTTTTAAAATTATAAGATGTTGAAGAAAGAAAGTGAACAAGATACAAATAAATGGAATCATATACATAAATAGGAACAATTGACATCTAATGTCCATACTACCCAAAGAAATGTATAGATTTAATGTAATCCTTGTCAAAATATCACTGGTGGTATTCACAGAGCTAGAACAAATAACCCTCAAATTCATCATCTCGAAACCTCAAAAGACCCCTAATCACCACAGCAATCTTGAGAAAGAAGACCAAAGTTGGAGGTCTCGCGCTGCCTGATACTAAGCTATAGCAGAAGAGGCTCCCAGACAAGAAGAAACTAAAGGAGTTAATTCATCATCACCAAACCATTATTGTATGAAATATTAAAGGGACTTATTAAAAAAAAGGTCAAAACTATGAACAATGAAATGGCAATAAATACATATCTATCAACAATTGAATCTAAACAACAAACTAAGCAAACAAGAACAGAGACAAAATTATGGATATGGAGAATGTTTTGATTGTAGCCAGATGGGAGGTGGTAGTCGGTGAATGGGTGAAGAGGTGAGGGGATTAAGAAGTACAAATTGATAGTCACGGAATAGCCATGGGGATGTAATGAACAGTATAGGAAACAGAGTAACCAAAGAACGTATGACCCAGGGACATGAAAAATGGTGAGGGGATTACCTGAGGGAGTACGGGGTGCTTAGTGGAGGGGAGAAATGGGGAAAAATTAGGACAACTGTAATAGCATAATCAATAAAAATATAATTAAAAAATAAAGTATAACGCAAGACCTGAGTAATCAAAACAACATAATACTGGCATAAAAACAGACACATAGATCAATGAAACAAAATAGAGAGCCCAGAAATAAACCCACACACCTATGGTCAATTAATATATGGGAAAAATAGAAGAACATACAGTGAGGCAAAGGCAGTCTATTCAATAATATTATTGGGAAAATTGGACAGATGCATGCAAAAAATGAAAGTAGACTACTTTCTTACACCATGTATAAGAATAAACTCAAAATGTATTGAAAACTTAACTGTAAGACTTGAACCATAAAACTTCTGGAAGCAAAGATAAGTAATAAAACCTCTGACATTTCTCTTAGCAATAGTTTTTTGACATATGTTCTTGGGCAAGGAAAGCAACAACAAAAATGGGTCTATACTAAACTAATAAGTTTCTGTACAGCGAAGAAAAGCATGAACAAAACAGAAAGACAACCTACTGAATGGGAGCACATACCCTCCAATGATACATTGGGTAAGGGCTTAATATCCAAAATTTATAAAGAACACATACAACTCAACATACACACACACATAAAAACAAACAGTTCAAATAAAAAGTGGAGAGAAGACCTAAATAGACACTTCTCTAAAGAGAACCTACATATGACCAATTGACAGGAAAAAGTGCTCAATGTCACTAATCATCAGAGATGTACAAATTAAAACCACAATGAGATACCACCTCATACCTGTCAAAATGGCGATCATCAGTAAATGAAAAAACAAATGTTAGTCAGGATGAGGTGAAAAGGGAAACTTCATGCACTGTTCATGGGAATGAAGATTTGTGCAGCCACCATGGAAAACAGTACAGATGTTCTTCAAAAAATAAAAAAATGGGGCTGACTTATGGCCCAGTAGTTCCACTTCTGGTTATATATCTGAAGAAACCCAAAATACTAATTCAAAAGAATATGTGCATCCCTATGTTCATCATGCTGTTTTTTTTTTTTTAATAGCCAAGATAGAGAAGCCACACAAATGCCCACAATTAGACAAGTGGATAAAAAGAGGTGGTACATATATGAAACAAAATATTATTCAGTCATAAAAAATAAATGCTTATCATTTGTGACAGCATGGATGGACCTAGAGGGTATTATGCTAAGTGAGGTAAGTCAGACAGAGAAAGACAAATGCCATACGATTTCATTTATATGTCGAATCTGAAAAACAAAACAAACAAACAAACAAAACAAAAACTAACTCATATATCCAGAGAACATTTTGATGTTTGCCAGATGGGTGAAAAGGGTGAAGGGATTGAGAAGTACAAATTGGTAGTTACAAAATAGTCACGGGTATAAAGTACAGCCTAGTGAATGTAGTCAATAATATTATAGTATTATTTATGGTGCCATGTGAGTACTTGAAATATCAGGGGGATCACTTTGTAAAGTATATGATTATCTAATCACTATGGTACACACTTGAGAGTAATACAAAATAATACTGAGTGTAAACTGTAATTGAAAAATAAAATTTAAAGTCACACATAAAAATATTAAACAGTACCTAAAATCATGTCTTCATGAATAACAAGGAAGGAAAAATTTTGAGTAACTTAATGCCTCTAAACTCAGTCTTTATGTGAACAAAAGAATATTCAAAATAGAAGGATAAAGGAAAGTTCTAAAAAAGGCAACAACAACAATAACAATAATAATAATAGAAAAGAAAGGAGGATAAGATGTAGAAAGAAAAATAGAAGTGCTTCCGTTAGTAATCAGATGTCGACCTTTTTTTGGAAGCTAGAAAGATCCCCTTCAGAGGGTTACAAGCAGCTTCTGTTTTCCCGGATGGAGGTCAGTATTTATTTTGAGGTCAAACAGGTTCTTTATTTTCAATAACGTCAGTAATATTTCTTTTACTGGGCAGATGCAAGCCCTTTTTTCCTAAGCATATGGCACACTGATTAGCGGAGGATGCTAAATGAATCATTTTTTCATAAAAGTACCTGGAGAAGGAATAAGGAATTTTGAAGTCCGATTTCAATACTTATTCACTATAGTTGACATTGAGCTTTCTTAAGGATAGTGGCGGAGCGTTAAACTTCTTGTGTGACACAGGCATGGGCTTCCCTAATATGCAATATGAAGTTTTCTGTGCTTCTGAGACAGTCAAGATGTGAAAAGCTCAGCAGTCCTTCCCCTTATGATCTTTCCAGGCACAGCTGACAGCACGAAGACAGTCCCATCATCAAGGGTGAACGCGGCACCCATAAATGAAGAGAGAAACTGCCATTTGGGGTCACAAGGAGAAGACTAGAAAGACTAGTTGTTCCTATAGAAGTCTTAGGTTTCCAGATGTCAAAGATGCTCTCAGCCTTCCGCTGCCAGGAAGCCTCATCACAATACCACATAGGTGACAATTTATGCCACATAAAAGCTCGGATCATTAATGTAAATACTGAGACTCCCCTGGAGGCTCTAAACTTTTGTCGCACTTCTCTTCCGTGTCTCGGCTTTTTTCCCCTTTTTTCTGAACCTGCGTCCATATTGAATCAGCATCTGTTCCCATCACATGATCCAGGTGCAGACGCGTCAGGTTGTGCAGATTCGATCTCCTCATCTGGCCTGGCATTTGTCTATCATGCTGTGGCCGGAACATGATACCTAGTTGAAAAACACAGCTCTCATGTATGCCAGGAGGTTCTTTGTTCCACCGGGTGCCCCTGCTGTTTGGGGTCCTCCAAAAATTTAGGGATTTAGGTCTCATTCTCATTGCCCCTTTCAAGACAAATGGCAGATCACAGATCACACACAGCAGGTGCTGTTCAGCTCAGCATTTCTACCTCCCCAAACAAACACACTTCTGCCTGCCTCATGTCAGAATCAATCAAGGAGGCTTATTAGGCATGTGCAGGCCCATCCGTGTGTGTGCGCACATGTGCCCTGTGTTTCAGAGCATTTGGGTGTGTGCTTAACTTCGATTATATATGTATATAAAATTTTATTATGAGCTTTATCACAAGAGTTCTTGGCAACCTGGTTGAAGTAGCAATTAACAGCCGGCCTCGAGGGCTCAAAGGACTCTGCAAGGAGTCACAGATGCAAGGTGTCTGCTCTGATATCTGATCCCAGGATGAACAGGGAGAGAGAATAAGGGTTTCATAGCCCAAAAGTTAATCACAACAACCTCCTTTCTTCCTCCCTAAGGAATTGTAAACTGTTCTCAGGCCTCTTAAGACAAGGATAGATGAAAAATATCTCACTGAAATTCTCTGAAAACTCCTATCACAACACATATTCAATGTATATATTTACTGCCAAAAGATAGTATTGCCTTTTTTAAAGGACACCATTATCATTATGATTTCCTGATGGGAAGGTTATATCTGAGTGATAGGTCAGCTTTTAAGGCCCAAAGACAAATAGTGTTAGGATGAGCTGAATTCACCCTCTTATTGTAAAGACCTTTCTTCATCAATCCCCCTCTGTGAAAAACACCTCAGTCAGCTATGGAATCATCATGAATTAATGCTTTACATTCTACATGCTCTTGCACTGGCATAAACCACTACTGATGTGTAACTGAATGTTCTAAACTCCAGTCTGATTGCAAATTATTAACCTAAGTCTCTTTATAAGCAGATTGCAAGATCCACAAATTTTGTAGAATGATGACTAAAATAAAGGCTGCTTTTCTTTTCCAGTCATTTTTGAGTCTTGATTGATGGTTCCCAGCATTTTAGCCATTTCTTAAAAACAAGTATGCTGACAGGTGCAGAGATGGTGTTAGGGTGTCTTTACCAAGTTGCACAACTCTTTTCACACCTCTCATAGAACTTCACACATGAACGTTTCCTTCACATTCCCTGCAATGTGCCAGTGTGTGAGGGCTGATGAGGGGCGAGGGTTGTAGTCTTGTTGCCTCCTGTGCACATGGGCCCCTTTCTGGAAGAGGCATGACTGCAAAGACCACAGTGTGGACTCCAGGGAAATAAATGCAATAAAGAGATACCTGAATTGGTTAGGAGTATGAACAAGATAATCTCCACAGTATTCTCCAACTCTTAAAATTCTGTTATTCTAAAACTAAGAGTTGGATTAGTGAAGTGGTGTCCCTGGGCCCATGCATGATGTTACTAAGTGGGCTTTCTCCAATGCTGGTTGCCCTGAATACCATCCAAATAAAGGCTATAGCTTCTCTATTTTCTGCAAAGCAGCTAAGGACAGTCATGTACAAACTTACCTCTGTGTCCTTTTTTTTGGTCCCCCTGAAGTCAAGCCCTCCACCCTTGGCCAGGAAAAAAAATATCATAATGTCACCACATGACACCTTGAATCTTTCTTTCTGTTAGTGGCCTGGGGTCCATTTTGCCTCTGAGCTTCTGTTCAACAACTAAAATCTGGTCATTTTTTAGATAAGTCTTTGGGAATATTACAGCCTGAACCAATATCTTGATGCTCATTTATTGAGTTCTATTAACATTCCAGACATTATACAAAGGTGACATCAGGTCCTGCCCTCAAATAACTGTGACTGTGAGGCAAGTATTAGACATTGCAGCCATGGAAAAAAAAACAGGAAAATAAATACATGTGAGATTTATATTGTTAAGTGATTGGGGACAGTTAATTAAGCAGATAATCTTTAAACAATGGTTAGAATTTCAACAACTGGCAAAAGGAGAGGGAGAATGGAAATAACGATTGAACAGAAAGAAGCTCATAGGCTAAAAGAACAAAGTCATCGAAGGAGAAGCAGTGAGGACAAGCAGGCTGTGTTCCGAATAGAGTAAAGCGTAGGATGAAACCCAGGTGCACTGGTGGCAAGGAACGCAGTGCACGATGGTTTGTAAATGCAGAACGAAGGTGGATTTTGGACACCTTAGCCACCAAGCTAATGAGTTTGGACTTTGTTCTGCCAGCAATGGCAAGTCACTGAAGAAGACTGAGCAAGACAGTGAGGTATTCAAGATAATTCTGGACACCATGTGGAAAGGAGATTTGGCAGTGTGAGTGGGTGAACGGGAGTCACTGAGATCTGAAATATTTTGCCACTGGGCTTTTCCACCTCAACTTTCAGCCCACTTGCTTTCCTACTCTTCCATTTGCCGTAGTCCTCCTCGTTCTAGCACACACAGCCCTTCCTAAAGTAGGGTATTAATCTTTTTAAAAAGAATAATAATAATCTTTCTTCTTAAAGCTACTCATTTTAAATTGCAGACTTAAAAACTAAAAGAATGTCACTGCATTGGGAAGAAAGATATATGGGGAACTGAAGACATCGTTCTCTGTGGCCTCGGCCCACTCCCTGCACAATGCTGCAGAGGGAAACTAGCCAGGGGGGCTGCTTCCCACCAGGTGACAGGAAGGAGAAAGCAAAGGAGAATGGGAGGAGGAAAATGTTTCCTCTACAGCACTGACTACGAAAGCACTGAAACCGGTCAGAAAACAAGGTACAAGCACCAGCTTTTAAATCCAATGATTAGTCATATCTTTTTTGTTTTTTGTTTTTTTGCCAGGCAGCTTTTCTACTCCCAGGAAACCTCAGTTTTGGAAGGCTTGCTGCAGGAGTGGAGCTGCGTGGGCCATTCTGATCTGGGAGTTCCACAGGCCTCAGGGAGCAGGGGGGATTGGTAAGGACTATCTTCGGTCACCTCCTCATATCACCCTCAGGCCCCCTTTCTTGTGAGAGAAGGAAGGCTGTCTGTGTTCCCGCCTCTGATGCTCACATTCTTGCCTTCAACTGCATGGTGTAAATAGTGACTTAATTTTTGACAGTGTCCATACATTAAAAATGAAAGAAAGAGAGAGAAAGAAGAAGAAAGCTGGAAATCACAAAACTCAAAGCACAATTCCTGGTAAGCATATGCTTTTTAAAACTATGAGAAAATGGAAAAGCCTTTCAGAAATTCCTGTAATCAAATCCAGTAACCAGTGATTTCAGATATATCTTCTTTTCCTGATAATGGAGCACAAAGCCAAGGACCCAGGGAGCACAGTGACACTAAAATCTCTCCCCCAATGAAAGCTCAAAGGACAAGCATCTGATGTTTTTAAGTCAAGAGAAAAACCCAAATGGAGAAGGAAAGTGCATTTCTCTGTTAGCAAATGGACTTGCTGGGCATCTCATTTCCCATGCACCTCCCCCAGGCCCCAAGACCTGGAGGGATCTCAGCTGACTGCCACTGAGCTTGGAGGGGGTCACATTACACAGGGTCAGGGGATTCTCCTGCAGACCCTGGCCCATTACGGCAGAAACTGCATGCTTAGGAGACTCCTGGATGAAATGCTCTCTCCGAGAGAAAGTGCCTTCCTCTCACTTGGGCCACAGAAAAAGAGGGTGGAGTTTCATTCTGAGCTAAAAAGTGACTCAAAAAGGAAATTGCCTGGTGTGCTGGGATGACACAGTTCATTGTAACCTGCTGTGATCAGGCCTGTCTGTCCCGCAGCTGCCCGCCTTTGTCTTGGAAATCAGTCAAGTGAGCACTCCAGGCACACTCCAGGCTTCTTCCAACACGCAGTGACTAAGAAACTTTTCCTGGCTGAGCCTCTCGGCTCTGACTACTCCCAGTCTCCATGCCATGGTGATCAGTAAGACTCAAGGAAATAGTTTAGAAATAGAATAGAGGCAATTTGGATATAAAGATAGGAACTGCTAGAGTGCCAGGAAGGAGAGCAAGAAATAGGGAAGGAGATCCACAAGCACTCAGAAATCTTTGAATCTGTGTTTAAATTTATCCATCATAAATGTTTTATGTTTTATGCCTATCATTCTCTCCTAATCACATACAAAAACAAAAGGAAAAGAAGCTGTCTTTTTCTTTTTATAATTTACCTTTCTTCATTTTTTTATTTTTTCTTTCTTTCTTTCTTTCTTTCTTTCTTTCTTTCTTTCTTTCTTTCTTTCTTTCTTTCTTTCTTTCTTTCTTTCTTTCTTTCTATGGTGAAGGAAATCATATTCCTTAAACCTTAAGACAGATCAGATACTCCCTCAGCTATGTATTTTGGTAGGTTAAAAACTGGCAAATATGCTCATTCTGTTATGAAACCCCTAGGGTTCTATTACTCTGGGTTCTTTTTGTTCACCACCAATAAGAACTGTGGCTCTCAATGCCAGAGTTCGGTAAAAAGGAAAGGGACTATTTATTCAAAGGTTATACAGGTTTAGAACAATGACTGAATTCTACCGTTAAATCTCACTCCCTTCAGAAACAAAGAAACATCCATAAACACACAGTCCTGCTTGCCCTTGCCAAACCAGACCAGTCAAAGGTACCATCTCTCAGGAAAAGAAATAAAAGTCTGTAGCTTAGCTGGGCAGATTCCCATCTGTAACTTGGTTTCCTCCAGTTGTCCATGCTCAGCTAGCTAGGCTCCTCCTTTTAATCCAAAACTGCATCCTCATGGTGGGCTGGAGAATCCTTCTACCTCCTTTTAAACCAGTGGTCAAGACCCCACACTTTTGCTACTTAGTCAAGAGGCTTCTCCTTCTCCAACCACAGGGTCAAGGGGGAGTGAAAAAGAGCTTTTCGTGGCTCTCCTACTGTCCTTTCCACATGTTCCAGAACTTCAGCATAGCTAATAGAGAGTGTGGCTAAGAGAAAGAGAGAGCTCCCTCTCAGCTCCCAAACCTCATGGTTAAGCCACAGCATGGCTGCTGCACCTGGGTTTAAATCCCAGTGTGGATCTTCCTCCGTAACCCCATTTCCAACTCCCCCCACGCTGGGTTGCACCTGCCAGTAGTCTGGTTTCTTCTGTCTTTCTAAGCCACCATTGTTAGTCTGGGCAAGCAATGGCCTTGTGACACAGGAGCTGCCTCCAAGCTGCTCACACAAGGAAAGGTGCAGGAAACCCCTCCAGCTACATCACATCACACCTTAGAGTCACGCCCATCCCCCTGCCTCCCAGTGCAGGCAGAGATTTTAACATTACTAAAACTCTGGCCAAGTTCATCAGATATGCAAAGTAACTCTCAATGGCCCTGCTCTGCTCATCACTCAAGTGACAGCTATAGGGATTTACCCCATTTGAGGGGACCTTTAAGCTCAGCACCCCGTTACAATTCTATGTGGTCCAATCTAATAGACTACATGAAAGAGTCACCAATGCTTCTTCAAAACCTATTATCTTTTTTTCAAAAGACTTCATTGGCATCTCATGAGATGTTTACCTTGGTAGCTTAACTTGCTACCAATTGCTATCTAACCCCTTCCCTTATCTAGTCAGTCCTCACCAGCTGCTCCTTGTGCTACCTAAAAGGTGACTGGTGATCAGCACTGTCTTTCACGCCACTCATGATGCCGAACTGGTCCCAAGACTACATACACAGTTAACATTTCTTTCTGGGTGCAGTACCAACAATATCAGGCTTATGGGCTTACCGTAGAGTCTGCCAACATAACCAGAGGAGCACTGGAGCTGCCCTACCTCTCAAGAGAACAACCAAAGCCTATTAGACCTGCTGGTGTGCATCAGGTGAAAGAGACCACCCTTCTTCTAAGTCTCAGCTCAGTCAACTCCTTCAAACTGTATAGTGCTATATGTCAATTATATCTCAATAAAACTTGAAAATTAACCAAGAAAAATGAGACAGCATTAAAAAAGGGAAAGAAGGAAGAAAATGTGGGAGGAATGATTCTTGCTGTTATATCCACTTACCCAATTTTTTAAACTACATGTGCAATATAAAGAGAATTTTAAAATTAAAAATATTAATATTGGTAAAATAAAAAATAAATTCACAATGTATGTATAAGTCAATTTCTAAACTCACTATTTTTCCCTTGACTTATTTGTATGTTCTAAAACCAGTAGCACACTAATATGCCTAATGTAGATCTACAGAAAAATTATCAGACTCGAAATATTTTAAAAAGTCCATGAGCGCATGTTGATATATAAATAAAGCACTGAGTAAAGAAATAAAATAAATGGTGGGTTAAAGGGTAGAAGAGGGGAATAGACAAATCCCCCGTGCAAAAAATTTCCTAATAACTTATGTTGATAGGCCACTCAAGGAAGTATACTTCCCCACTCCTTAAGTGTGGGCTGTGCATAATGATTTCTTCCCAAAGAGTATAGTTTGGAAAGGAGGAAAAAGTAACTTTGTAGTGGAAAAACTGACAAACACTACCTTAGCTAAAGAATGATGGGTAATATTAGCAGTGATAAGTCATGTTGATATGTACCCTCTCTGAAATCAATAAACCCAATATAATTATGAGAAAAACATCAGACACATACCAATTGAAGGACATCATAAAAATATATGACCAATGGAATCCAAGATGGTGGAGGAGTAAGTGGAAACTCCAAGGACCAATCTAGAATTACAACTAAATTGTAGATCATTCTGAATAACCAGCTGAACACTAGTTGGAGAGAAACCTTATAATCAAGGACAGACAGAAGAAACCACTTCACCACAGCAAGACTAGTAGGTAGTATGGAGGAGGTGGGAGAAGGCTGGCTGAAGTCCCAAGGGTAGCAGCTAAAGCTCTAGGGGGATATTTCAAAGGCCCAGTAATCCCTCTAAGAAGCGTGGAGTCAAACCACAAGCTGAACTCCCCAGCCTACAGCACCATATCCGGAAAGGAACCCAGATAACATCCATCTGGGAAAGGTAGCAGGGTTTCTGCCTACCAGGAAGAGAACACTGGAGATACAGAGAACCTCTTCAAGGGCCAACACACAAAATTTCATTTGAAGTCACTTACCCTGAGCTCTGTAGAGAGAGGGCAGAGTGGACTAGAGGTGCATGGGGAGAGTCTGGGGTTAGTGGCTCTGGGAAGAGAACTGGAGGAATAGCTGCCAGGATCCCTGTACTGAGTCATTCCCTATACTGCAGAAGCCATCTTTCTCAGGCAAACACTCCTTTCCAAGTGGTATCAGCCTGAGGGGAAGCAATAGCCCTGCTCACAGGAATTACTCTGCCCCACCCTGTGGAGATTAAGCCATGTTGCTGATAATAGCATGCAGCTACATCACTGATTAGTTTAACAACTAAGGTGGAAAATACAAGGAAGCAGCCAAAATGGGAACATAAAGATACAGACCCCAAATGAAAGACCAAGATAATTCTGCAGAAGGAGAACTAGATGAAATGGAGGTAAGCAATTTATCAGACAGAGAGTTTAGAGTACTGATGACAAGGATACTCAACAACATGAAAAAAGACAAAAACCATAAAAAAAGACCACTCAGAAATAATGAAATATCTGAAATAAATAATACACTAGAAGGTAAATAGTAGGTTACATGAAGCAGAGGATGGAATCAGTGATTGGGAAGACAGAAAAAAAACATTCAGGCAGAGCAGAAAAAGAAAAAATAATTAAAAAAAAGAAAGCTTAAGAAACATATTGTACTACATGAAGTATAACAACAACTGCATCATGAGAATACCAGAGGAGAAGACAATGAACAAGAAATTGAGAACCTATTTGAAGAAATAATGACCAAAAACTTCCCTAGTCTGGTGAAGGGAAAAACACATGACTCCACAAAGCTCATAAAGTCCCAAACAACTTCGAATCAAAGAGGTCCAGAGACACATTATAATTAAAATGACAGTGCTTAAAGACAATGAGAGAATCCTAAAAGCAGAAAGGGGAAAGCAGGTAGTTACGTACAAGGGAACACCAATTAGAATGTCATCTGATTTCTCAAAAGAAACATTTCAGGCCAGAAAGGAGTGGCATGAAATATTCAAGGTGGTGAAAAACAAGGACCTACAACCAAGGCTACTTTACTCAGCAAGGCTATCATCTAAAATCAAAGGAGAAATAAAAAGCTTCCCAGATAAGAAAGAGCGAAAGGAGTTTGTTAACATCAAACCAGTCCTGCAACAAATACGAAAGGGCTTGCTTTAAGAAGAAAAAGTAGATACAGAGAAAGAAAAAAAAAAAGAGGAAAATAGTTTAATAATACAATGGTTCTAACTATGTACCTATCAATAAATAATCACCTTAAATGAGAATGGTTTAATTGCTCCAACCAAAACACGTAGGGTAGCTGAATGGATAAGGAAACAAGACCCACATATACATATTGCCTCCAAGGGACACAATTCAGATCGACAGATACACACAGACTAAAAGTAAAGGAATGGAAAAAGATATTTCATGCAAATGGAAAGGATAAAAAACACCAGGGTAGCAGTACTTATATCTGACAAAACAAAATGTAAAACCATGACTATAGTAAAGGACAAAAAAGGACACTACATAATGATAAAGGGAACAATCCAACAAGAGAATATAACCCTAGAAAACATTTACACACTGAACATAGAAGCACATAAATATGAGAAGCAAATCTTTTTTTTAAATATTTTATTTATTTTTTTAGAAAGAGAGGAAGGGAAGGAGAAAGAGAGGGAGAGAAACATCAATGTGTGGTTACCTCTTGCATGTCATCTAGTGGGGACCTGGCCCACAATCCAGGCATATGCTCTGACTGTGAATCAAACGCACGACCCTTTGGTTCCCAGCTGGCACTCAATCCACTGAGCAACACCATCTAGGGCGTGAAGCAGATCTTGATGGACATAAAGGGAGAGACCCACAGAAATTCAGTCATAATCAGGGATTTTAACACACCATTGACTTCAATGCATAAACCTTCCAGACAGAAAATCAACAAAGAGATAATGATTTTAAATAACACACTAGATCAAATTGATTTAATTGATATCTTCAGAGCATTTCATCCCAAAGCAGCAGAATATACATAACTTTTCCAGTGTACATGGGATGTTTTCTAGGATAGATCACATGTTAGGACACAAAACAAGTCTCAATAAATTTAAGATGATTGAAATCATAACCAGCATCTTCTCTGAAAACAATGCAATGAAACTAGAAATCAATCACAAAAACACAAAGACACACAAAGACATGGCAGCTATATAACATGTTACTTGCAATGAATGGATGAACAATGATATCAAGGAAAAAAATGAAAAGATGCCTTGAAACAAATGAAAATGAGGACGCAATAATCCAAAATCTGCGAGACAGTGGGAAAGCAATCCTAAGAGGGAAATTCATAGCATTACAGGTTAATCTTATTAAAATAAAAAGGAAAAAGCTCAAATAAGCAATCTAACTTCACACTTAAGGGAACTTGAAAAAGAACAACAAACAAAGGCCAAAGTGAGTACAAGGAAGGAAATAATAAAGATAAAGAAATAATAAAGAATAAAGAACAGAAATAAAATAGAGTCTAAAAATCAATACAAAAGGGAAAAGTGGTGGCGGGAAAATGTTGACAAAAAAGAAAAAGTGGACAAGGGGAGGCTGGGAGTAGAGTGGGAAATTAAGAAGCCAGAGAACTGGTGTGTGGAGCCCATGGACATGGACTAAGATGTGTGGGGATGTTGGGATGGGGTGCAGGGCAGAGGGAATAAAGGGGGAAAAAAATGGGATAACTGTAATAGTATACTCAATAAAATATATGAAAATAAATAAATTAATAAATTAAAGGAAAAAATAAAGAACAATACAAAAGATCAATGAATCAAAGATCCAAAGCTGGTTCTTTGAAAAGATAAATAAGATTGACAAAATTTTAACTAGACTCATCAAGATAAAAAGAAAAAGGACCAAAATAAATAAAAGTATAAATGAAAGAGGAAAAATAATATTGACACTAAAGAAATACAGATAATTGTAAGAAAATATTATGAATAACTATATGCCAACAAACTGGACAAGCTCGATGACATGGATAAGTTTCTAGAAACATAAAATCTTCCATAACTAAATCAGGAAGGATCAGAGAATCTGAATAGACAGATTCCAATTATGAAATTGGAACTGTAATAAAAATACTCCCAACAAATAAAAGCCCTGGATGTGATTGCTTCACAGTGAATATCACCAAACATTCCAAGAAGAGCTAAGACCTCTCCTTCTCAAACTATTTCAAAAAATGAAAGAGAAGAAAAGGTTCCCAAGCTCATTTTACAAGACCAGCATTATCCTGATTCCAAAATCAGATAAAGACACTACAAAAAAAAATTATAGACCAATATCCCTATGAACATAGATGCAAAAATCCTCAGCAAAATTTTAGCAAACTGAATACAGCAATGCATCAAAAAGATCATACTCTATGACCAATTGGGATTCCTTCTGGAAATGCAAGTTTGGTACAACATTAACAAATCAATAAATGCAATTCAACACTTAAATGAAATGAAGGATAAAAATCATGTGATCATATCAATAGATGCAGAAAAAGCGTGATAAAATCCAGTACCCATTTATAATAAAAACTCTCAGCAAAGTGGGATTAGGGAACATATACCTAAACATAATAAAGTCTATATATGTCAAACCCACTGCCAGCATCATACTCAATGGGCAAAAACTACAAGTATTCCCCTTAAGATTGGGAACAAGACAGAGATATCTGCTTTTACCTCTCTTATTCAACATAGTACTGGAAGTCTTAGCCACAGTAATCAGACAAGAAGAAAAAATAAAAGGCATCCAAGTTGGAAAGGTAGAAGTAAAACTGTCTTTGCTTGCAGATGACATGATACTCTACATTAGAGAATCCCACAGGTTCCACAGAAAAACTACTAGAACTGATAAATTAATTAAGAAAAGTAGCAGGATACAAAATATTCAGAAATCAGTTGCATTTTTATATGCCAATAATTGATTAATATACAAAATTTAAAGAACTTACAAAACTTTACACCAAAAACAAACAGCCAATTAAAAAATGGGCAAGGGATGTGAATAGACGCTTCTCCAAAGAGGACATACAGATGGCCAATAGATATATAAAAGGATGCTCAACATCACTAGTCATCAGAGAAATTCAAATTAAAACCACAGCAAGATATCATCTCACACCTATCAGAATGGCTATAGACAATAAATCAACAAATAACAAGTGCTGGAGACGACATGGAGAAAGGGGAACACTTTTGCACTGTTGGTGGAAACGCAGATTGGTGCAACCACTGTGGAAAGCGGTATGGAGATATCTCTAAAAATTAAAAATGGATCTACCTCTCACTCAGCAATCCCACTTCTGGGAATGTATCTGAAGGAAACCAAAATACTAATTCCAAAGAACATAAGCACCCCTATACTCATTGCAGGGCTATTTACAATCACCAGGATACAGAAGGAGCCTGAGTGTCCATCAGTACATGAATGGATAAAACATCTATGGGACATTTACACAATGGAATGCTACTCAGCTATTAAAAAGAAGAAAATTTTACTCTTTGTGATGGCATGGAAGGTCCTCGAGAACATTATGCTAAGTGAAACTGGCTTATTTCACTTAGCATAATCATACAAATATTTTATGATTACACTCATATGTGGAACCTCCTGAACAAACTGAACAAAGAAAATGGGAACAGACACATAGATGGAGGGCAGGATGACAGCTAGTGGGGAGCAGAGATGAAGAGGTGGAGGGACTGAGCAAAAAGGAAAAATGGCACATGAACATGGACAGCAGTGTGGTGATTGCTGGGGGGAGGGGGTAGAAAACATTTATGACTAGTACTCCCCAAAACTGTCAAAAATAAATCTAATCAGATATTTTAAGTCTTCCAACATTTTTTAGAGCATCATATTGGTTTTATTTGATGCTTGTTTTCCCAAACATACATCAGAATCAGCTTGTTTATTTTATTTAAAAAGTATGCACTGGAATTTTTATTGAAATTGTGTTGAATCATGGATCAGTTAGGGAAAACCAACATGTTAGCAATAGTGTGTCCTCCAATTCTTGAGCACGACTATTATTCTCCATTTACTTAGAGCTTCTGAAATTTCTCTCACCTGTGTTTTAAAGTTTTCAGTGCAGTAGTTTTGCATATCTTTTTTCTAAACTTTATATTAAGTATTTTATTTTGTGTGTATGGTGAAATAGTTTATTTTTTAACCCTTTGCTTCTACTATGTAGATACAACCATACATCCTGTGGTATTCCTGAATTTACTATGGGTTCTAACAATTGTTTTGGAAATGCCTTAGCATATCTATGTAAACCTCACATCATCTGCAAATAAAATAATTTTACTTCATTTCCCATCACTATGCCTTTAATATATATCTATTAACTTATTTCACTGGCTAAACCTCCAGGAATATATTGAACAGAAATTATGGCCTTGACTGGTGTGGCTCAGTGGATTGAGCCCTGGCCTGCGAACTGCAGGGTCACTGGTTAGATTCCCAGTCAGAACACATAGGCCTGGGTTGCAGGCCAGGTCCCTGGTTGGGGGTGTGTAAGAGGCAACTGGTTGATGTATCTCTCACACATCGATGTTTCTCTCCCTCTCTTTCTCCCTCCCTTCCCAACTCTCTAAAAATAAATAAATAAAATATTTAAAAGAAAGAAGTTATGAAAGTGAATATCCGCATGTTGCTCTAGGCCTTTGGGACAAGGTGTTTATTATTTCACTACTAGATAGGGGTTGGTTGTAGGGTTTTTTCTAAATCCATATTCTTTGCAGATTAAAGAAATTTCTTTCTATTCTTAGTATACTGATATTTTTTTATGAATTATTATACATTTTAATGAATACTTTTTCTATATGTACAGACATGAACATATAACTTTCTTCATTTAGTCTGTTGATATATTACATTGATATGTTTAAATATTAAACAAACTCTTCATTTTGGGGGTAAACCTTGCTTGGTCATAATGTACTGTCCTGCTTGTATATTGCTGGATTCAGTTTTTTAATTTTGTTTAAAATTATGGCTTCTATGTTCCAAAGAGACATCAGTCTATAATTTTCTTTTCTCCATCATTAACAAAAATAAAACTCTCAGTTGTAGACTATTGTAGTGTTTTGGAAAATTTGCATTAAAATTTTATCAGAAATCACTCTAATTGAACAATTTAGAAAATCAACATGTTAACATCATTAATATCTTCTCTCATGAAAGATAAATATTATACTCCCAAATCCTTGGGTTCCTAAAAAATGAAAGCATCATATTACCTTTTATGAAATGAATCAAGAAATTTCCTTATAATTCTGGGCCTCATGAGAACAGTTTCCAAGAGACAGTCTATGAACATTTATTTTCATAGTCTTTAAAAGTAAGGTTCAGGTTACTCCATAAGCTACTGAGAAAATGCCTATTTGTTCTCTTGATTGAATAAACTAACCTTTTATATAGGTCTCTCTGTCCTCTCCTACCCAAAATAATGTCATACTCTGCTTTCATCTCAGTAGGACTTATGCTACAGAATGGTGGAGATGGGCCAAGGTGGAAAGAGTGCCTCAGAAATACCCTTTTCCTAAGTTTCTGAGTCTTCTCCTCAGGTCTTCCCTGAAGTGATCTAGTTAATGGGATGAGACCATGCGACAATGATTTCCACCCTTAGGTAGCATAGCATACTTAACACTGGTTTTGAGAGCAGGTCCTAAATTTTAAAAGGAGTCTGTATTTTTTTACAGTTTATATAGTATTGATCTGATATTGCCTATACCTACTCCATGTAAATTCAATAGCATTACATATAGAGGTACACAATTTAGGATTCCCAAAAAGTAGTTTTTCTCTCATACAATACATTAGGTTTCCTAATTTGACTTCGAAAATAAAGAATGATATTTAAGTTGGTCATATAAATGTAATAGAAAAGGGAGGCACAAAGCTCAAGGAGAATTTGGGGAAGAAGCTGCATAAATTTTCCAAAAATATTAATTAAGGAAAAGAAGGTTGATCACTGGTCATCATGGGACATTGAGGGCTGACTATGTGCCATATGCTTTACTTGTGCAATGGGACTGAATTCTCATAATAACTAAGCATAATGGTTATTAACTTTATCACTTAGTAAGAAATGGAGAGCATCATGTTCTAAGTAGCATTTCCAAGGTGTCAATACTAGAAGGTGACAGAGTCAGAATTCTAGTGGAAGCAATTCTAATTTTAAAGTCTTCTCTCTGCTGCATTGCATTCACAAAGAATGCCAGGACCAAGATAGAAATATGTCACAATTCATAGACAGCAAAATTTCATTAATAGTGTTCACCATATAATAAATAGGGGGAAATGAAGAGCTTCTTCAGCCAAGGCTTGGCCTCTACTAAATTTAGTGCTTGTTGGAGAATATAGAAGAAGAATTAACATTGAAAAACTATGGTGGGATTTTGCCTATCTTGATGGTGTTACAGTGTGCTGCTGCTGAGCCTAATGGAGATTCAGTGTGATAATATCACTTATGTGATGGTTTTAAGAACTGGAATGAACAAGAAGCCTGCAACCATGATGAGAGGACATGGCAGACATGGGTGGGTCCAGGACTGTCTGTGCCGACTAGAGGTCTGAGGAACTACAGGAGATGACCTTGGAGCTCAGGCAGCTCTCTAAAGGGCCTGAGGAGGTAAGGGTCACTGTCATTTGAGCATTAATATTACAATGATCTTTTTCATTCAGTCATTTTAAATATGCATTTAACACAATTTAACCACCTTAACATGATCCTAAGTGCTAGGGATATAACAGTGAGCAAGTCTCCCCTGTCTTTGTCAGCCTATAAGTGAAAGTCCTTTCAAAATGAGAAGCAACAAACATTTAATGAGATCAATAAGAATAGCTAATCAGGAAGCATTAACTCAGACAGAACCTCAAACACTATTTCAATTACTGGACAAAGGTGATGGGTATTTATGAGAAGGGGAAGGGGAACAATTTTACATCAGTAAAAGAAAGGCATTCTTATTGGTACAGATAACATAACTCTAAATAATGTTTTCAGTTTTCAGTCTTCTAGTCATCAGTCCAGTATTCATAATAACTGCTTTTTTGTTATCTTTGCAAACAGTTCTTTGGGGAACAATGTCGCTTAAGCCCAGTCCAAGGCTTATTTTGTCCTGTTTTAACACTTCTAAGGTTCGAGGTATAAGACATGCAAGGCAGTTCCTCTGACATTGAACCCCATTTGAGACTTCCAGCCAAGATGGAGGCATGGATAGATATGCTTTGCTTCCTTGCACAACCAAAAGAAAGACAACAACAAATTTAAAAACAAAACAACCAGAATTGCCAGAAAATTGAACTGCATGGAAGTTTGACAACCAGGAAGTTAAGGAAGAAACGTCTATCCAGACTGGTAGGTAGGGGCACAGCCAGGCAGCCGGGCTGAGAGGATGTGCTACAAGAGCTGGATAGGGCAGCTGAGGCAGTGGCTGGCAGACTGGGCAGTCGCACATTCATGTGTGGATAAACCAGGAGGAGCAACTAGGTAGCAAGACAGACTATGCAACCCAGGGTTCCAGAACGGGAAACTAAAACTTCAAAATGTCTGGATGTAAAAACCTATGGGAGTTGTGGTGGTGGGAGAAACTCCCAGACTCACAGGAGAGTTTACTGGGGAGACCCACAGGGTCCTAGACCATACACAAACACACCCATGTGGGAATCAGCACCAGAAGGGCTCAATTTGCTTGTGAGTAGTGGGGAAAGTGACTGAAAGCAGGGCAAGTGTCATTGTTCCCTCTCTGACCACTCCCCCACATACAGCGCCACAACGCAGCAAAACCTGCCCTGGTGAATACCTGAGGCTCTGCCTCTTACAATGTAACAAGTGTGCTGAGACAAAGAAATATGACCCAAATGAAAGATCAGATCAAAACTCCAGAAAAAGAACTAAGTGATGAGGAGATAACCAATCTCTCAGATGCAGAGTTCAAAACACTGGTTGCTCAGGATGCTCACAGAAATGATTGAGTGTGGATGCAGAATAGAGGAAGAAGTGAAGGCTATAAAAAGGGAAATACAGAAAAATATACAAGGAACCAACAGTGAAGGGAAGGAAACTGGGACTCAGTTCAATGACTTGGAATAAAAGGGAGTAATAAACACTCAACCAGAACAGAATGAAGAAATAAGAATTCAAAACAATGAGGAGAGGTTTAGGACCCCCTGGGACATCTTTAAATGTTTCAACCTCTGAATCAGAGGGATGCCAGCCAGAGAAGAGGAAGAACAAGAAATTTAAACTTATTTAAAAAATTAATGAAGGAAAACTTCCCCAATGTGGCAAAGGAAATAAACTTCCAGGAATTCCAGGAAGTTCAGAGAGCACCAAAGAAGTTGGACTCAAGGAGGAACACACCAAGACACGTCATAATTATATTACTCAAGCTTAAAGATAAGGAGAGAATCTTCAAAGCAGCCAGAGAAAAGGAGAGAGTTACCTACAAAGGAGTTCCCATAAGACTAGCAGCTGATTTCTCAAAAGAAACCTTACAGGCAAGAAGGTGCTGGAAAGAAGTATTCAAAGTCATGAAAGGCAAGGACCTACATCCAAGATTACTCTAACTAGCAAAGTTGTCATTTGAAATGCAAGGGCAGATAAAGTGCTTCCCAGATAAGGCAAAATTAAAGGAGTTCATCATCGCCAAGCCCTTATTACATGAAATGTTAAAGGGACTTCTCTAATGGAAAGAAGAAGATCCAAACTATGAACAGTAAAATGACAACAAACAGAACTATCAACAACTGAACCTAAAAAACAAACTGAGCAAACAACTAGAACAGGAAGAGAATCCCAGAAATGGAGATCATATTATCAGCGGGGAGGGGAAGAGGAGGAAATGGGGGAAAATGTACAGGGAATAAGAAGCATAAGTGTAGGCACAAAATAGACAGGGGAGGTTAAGAATAGTATAGGAAATGAAGAAGCCAAAGACCTTATATGTAGGACCCATGGACATGAACCAAGTAGAGGGTTGGGAATGCTGGGGGGAGAGGAGTATAGGGCTGAGGGGATATAGGGGAGAAAAAAAAATGGGACAACTGTAATAACAATATCAATAAAATATACTTAAAAAATAAAATGGTTCCATTTATTTTTTGACACTTTCATAAGACATACACTCAAAAATGCCATTATTCAAAAAACATAAAAATCAGTATGTAATTATAAAATGTGATCTGTGCTATGAAGGAAAAGTGAAGTGTTTCATGACAGCATAATATATGCTCCTGACTTAGGCTAGGTAACCTAAGGAGAGGAAAATGCTGGAGGATTTCACAAAGTGGCTTATTGGATAGAAGGTGTGAGGATGCAGAAGATGTCAGGGATGACTGCTAACTCTCAAAAGTGTGCAGTGGGTGGATGGCATGCTATACATGAAGATACAATGGCCTGGTAACAGCCAGCCTTGGCGTTTGTAAATGAAACAAAAGCAGAGCACTGTGGCTGTTCGTTCCTTCACTTGGGAAGTATTTAATTTATGCTTGAAGGCATGAAACACTTCGCCAGACATACCTCCAAAGTCAAATCTTTTCTTTCTCATTTTGGATTTCTTTTTATGCAAAATCTTTAGATTACGATAAAAGTAGTACATTTGTAAAAGTTCACCAGGAACGCAGTCAAATTGCCTTTATCTAATTTTTGTCAAAAGCAGTCAAATCTCAGTGGAAATACCCTGAAATGAATGAATGCACAGAAATAGTTTCTTGAGTAATAGATTAGATTTTTGTTCTCTGCTTGCTTTTCAGCTTTCTTTTGTTAGAAGTGTTTTTTGCTTTGTTTTGTTTTAACATCAAAAGAAACTATTCAGCAAATGTGTTTGGGTGTATTTGTTGAGTGATAGATAGTCTCTGTGTTTTTTATCCTATGAGATAATGTGAAATTCCAGATCCTTGAAAATCACTTTAATAAGTAGAATGTTTTTCTTTCTGCAAATATACCCCTCTAATGTTTATTCTAGTATAAAAGCTTTCCTATGTTATCAAATAAACACCATAAAATAATTTCAATTGAGAACAGAAATGCTTATACTTAGTCACATCCCCACTGATGATTATATGTATTCATTCAGTAAATTCTTCTTAAGTGCTCTCTATACTGTGAGCCAGATACTCTTTGATAACTCTGCTAGGTTACTTTCTTCTACTGTCTTAAATTTACAAATGTGATTAGAAAGTATTTTTTCCTTGAAATTTTATTACGTATATGTCAATTATATAGGCATGTACACATATATAAAACTACATAGTTATAGATACTTATAAAGTCTTAAAATAATTATTATACAGCATAGAATTTTCAGTGAAAGTCTAGATGAAATATGCAAGCACCTTAACCAAAAAAAGAATATATACAGGGTCCAGTGAAAGTAAGACCTGCTTGAGTGTGGTTGGTAAGATAATAATATGGGAGTAATAATTTATAGTTTTAATTTGAATATCTCACCTAAAATATCATATGGTGTGCTTGAGTGTGATTTCGTTATGTTATAGTAGTATATGCTTGTGATTTTGTAACAAAATACTTAGTAATAGATAAGTGGCATTATTTGTGCCAGACCCTATATATAATATAATATAATATAATATAATATAATATAATATAATATAATATATAACATGAGAAATTACCTCATGAAAGTTTTACACGTATTTCCCTTGGATTAAACACTCAATACTAAAAAAGAAAACCAGGGGGAAAAGACAAAGTAAATGTTCATCACACTTTTCTTCCGGCCTGTGTCCAATGGTTCTGTGGATAGGAAACAGTGGCAGGCCTAAAAATCAACTCAGGTTTCTCTTTCTGTTGTGGATGCTGACAGATGCTGTGGGTGGCTCCTGGTTTCCAGTCATCGTCACTGGCTTCATTATGTTTCTGTCCTTTTTATGACTTCGGTCAAAAGTCCAGTCCTACAAGGACCGAGAAATGATGTTTAATGCAACTCCACGTGGGGTAACAAAAAAAGAATATTTTTAAATAAACAAAATAGTATAAATACACAGATGGATGAAAGCTATATTGACAAAGTGGGCATAGGGGATAAACCAGGATTCACTGTGGGATTTCACTATATAACCAGAGCCAAATCAATCCTTTACCGATTCCCCCCAAATCAGAGTCCTTTGTGTGAGTTTCCCTCCATAACAATTAAAGAGATTTTCCACTCTAGAAACGTTGAAGGGCTTTGAACACACTCTGCCTTAGTTACTTAAAGAAATGACTCTCACAATAAGTTATAAAGAGCTCTGAGAGAGTCTTCTTTACATATTTTTACTGAAGACTCATACTTAAATGTTTACCCCAAGGTTTCCTAAACTATCTTTTTGCAGACCTATAGATTTTCATGTTTTCATTTCAGAAGAGAAAGATATGATCTGATGGATAAGAGTTCCATTTAGAGTAGAAACACAACACTGTGACATTAAATGAGGTAAGTTTACATGCATGATTTTTTCTAAGAGCACTCAGTTGAGAAATGCTAGAAATATCAGATACACAACAGAGTAAGGTTGCAAAAAGTTCATAAAATTTTAATTAAGGGAAAAATTATATAATATATTGCATTTAAAAGTGATTTATCATGCTCCACAAGGCTCCAGAGCTGGAGGAGGGAGGAGAGGCTTCATCCAATACGGGAAAGTGCACACATCTTTCCATGGGTCACACAGAAGTCACCTTTGAAAGGAGAAATAAAGGGCCACTGAGAGAGAGATGTTAGGCATTTGTTTTCTAACAACACCCTAAATCCTGTAACTGGCTGACCTTTCATGAAGTTAGTGGATTATTGTTAACAATTAGAAAAAAGTATTTGTTTAATTGCTCAGGTGGTATAAAGTCCAGAAAATTTTTCAGTTCCATTTATTTTAGCTCTCTTAATTGTACCGAGCCCGTCACACATTGGCAGTGTTTTTCTATGACAAGAAGATAAACTTTGACTTTTTTATTTGTAAATCTCCATCAAAAGAAAACTCATTTTGTAGTTTCCACAAATGAGAAGAATGCATGCACACCTGTCTCTTGAAAGACAGCATAATGTACTGGCAATACTCAACTTACACAGGGAGTGACCGAACCATTAGACAAGAGTCTAAATTCAGGTTGAATTTTAGCTATTAAACAAAAATATGCAGTTTATACTTTAAATTCAGGGCTCACAGTCTTTGTCTGTGTCATGATTAAACATTAGAGACATACTCTCATCAACAGACTATGCAGTTTTACTTAGGATGGTCTAAATCAGCTGTGTTCTCCTTTGCACGTTTCCTTTGACTTTTGCAAGTGTATTATTTCCAAAGTGGATGTTGCTTTAAAATTAGCAGTACAAATATGAAGCAGGATGGAGGTCAGTAACAACACTGACTTGGAAAAGAGCTGTGGCATAAAAAGCAATGAAGGGTTTATACAGGCTTAAGATACAAACGTAGCTGCCAAGACATTAAAACGTTGACCACTGCTAAGCACTAAATATGTTGTCTATACTGATGAATAAGACTTTATTAACATCTCTTGAATCTTTCTAAAGACCAGTTGCCTCTGATTAAGGCAGAACACACAGTATTTCAGAAATTATCTGGCCATTTTGGCAAAAGAATGGTTTTTCTTATAAGTGGAAGTGTGTCAAGTGAAAACTCTGGAGTTCAGTGAATAAGTCCGTATGTAATACTATGTGCAATTTCACTCCAGGCACCGATATGCTAGAAAAACATTGCTACGACTACATCATATCACCATGGTGCGGGAGTGGGGATGTGGGGGAACCATGGGCAGTAAAATGAGAAATCACAAACATGAAGTAAATTTGCTTCCCTGGTGTAACAGAGCTCGATAGGCAAATCTTTAATTGTACATTTCCCATTTAGCTAAAATATTTTCCCCCTCATCTTGGCAAATCCTGTAGATTCCACAGTCTCTCTGAAGCAGTGCTACATTCTATTCATGCCACAGGTTCTCTTTGCTGCTTTGCCTTTGAAGGACAAACACCATGGCTTAGGAAAGGCTTAAATTCAATTCAGTCCACAAATGCAAACATTTATTGAGTTCTTACTATAGCTCATGAATTTTACCTGCCAGCTGAGTGGGGCTCTGGGGAGGTAGATCGACTTGGAGATAAAGCACAAGAACCTGAGAACTGTCTCCAGGAGACCTAGAGAAACATCACAAAATTATCCCATTTATGTTCAGAGCCATCTCCCTGGGTTGACACCCTCTTTTCCCATGCCTCAGGGAAGAGGCAGCTTCCTTCCATGCTCAGGCAGCCAGAGCTCAGCCCTTAGGCTTGCCAGCATCTGGGGCTGTCCTTTCCCAATCTACCTAGACTGTACAGCTCCTCTCTCTCTTCATCAACCCACCTTTGAAAATCAAAACACTATACTGAAAGCTTCTGTCACCTTACCGGCTCTAATTCCAGCAAGAGAGCATGCTATCTAAATATTCGAAATAGGTCTTTTCATTTTAAGAAAAGAGATGACTAGCCCGAATATCCAGTAACTGCCTACTCAGATGACCAGAGCGATCAGCTGCATCTGTCAGGCGAGCAGCTTTATGTGGGAGACCACACTCTATAATGACATCTGGCTTTAGATGAACCCACCCAGCAGGCTGCCAGGAAAAGTATGTGCAGGCGAGGCAACCCAGCTCACAGTTTAACACCGGGCCCTCCAGGAGAGCTTGAGTCTGGGCAAAGCCCAAGAGTTTCCGAAGGGGAACACAGAAGTGGCAGCACCAGGTTTAGGGTGTGGAGAGCCTTTCTGATTTGGAGTGAGAAAACAACTGCGACAGCAGCATGTTCGCAAAACTCCCTGGATTCATTACAGGATTGAGGAAATGCTAAGAAAACTGTTTTCTGGTGCAGGAGAAACTGTTCTGGGGGTGGTGGTGGAGATTGCCTTCTGTCCACTAATTAGGTGCACGAAGTATACACAAACACATGAACAAATCAGTAAAAGTCTGAGTGACTTAGGAGACATCCCAGAGAATATGGGACTACTCACCAAAAGTTCTTTCAGTGTATAAAACTACCAGCTGAACAAGAAGCACAGCCCCCAAAGTTAAGACTTGGAGAAGTAAATAATGGCCACATTTTATGAAATGGTTCAAAATTATTGTTGAACTGATTGTATGACACAAAAATAAACACACCAACTCTATGATTATGCATGATGGTTTTTATTTTATGTTTCCCTTACCGGAGACTGGATTCTGGGCCCAACAAATAGACCGTTATGAAATAGTGATCCACACCCTTTGTGGTTGAATAAGGGCAACAGTTATACATAATTTCCATTTTGTAGGCACCCCCCCCCAAAAAAAAACGACATGTGAATTTTCCAGTATTTCTTCTGCTGCAGAGTAGAAAATGTATATCTGAGTGCAAAGGCATTTAAGCACCACCAAAGGATTCCATGCCTGGTGGCAATTACTTAACTGTTACCAAAAGAACATTACATAGTATTCTAAGGATAAACTATGATTATTTTCTTGAGAAATCTCCTATAACCACATATGCCATGAAAAGGGACTAAGTTTGGAAAAATAATCTATTAATTAATTAAAATTATAAATTAAATTATATTAACTGACTGCATCATAAACAAAGTTTTTCACCTCACTCTGACTGGGGATGGAACCCACAATCTTTTTGGTGCACAGGACAGTGCTCCAACCAATTGAATCACCCGACCAGGGCCATAAGCAAACTTTTAAAGTATCAACAGAGTAGGTTATGTTTTGAGGGTTCATTTTTAATATAAATAATGGCAAAATAATTTATCTGTGCTCATTTTTTCCCTATACTCTGATTACTGAGTCCAGAGACAAAAGTCCATAGAGAGAGAAGTACAGAAAGTAACAAATGGTGAAAACTTCTTGAAGAGAGAACACAGGATTAAAAGTATTTAACACAGAGTTTGAAAACAGGGAGTGTGAAAGAAGAGGCAAAGGAATAGAAGTTTTCTGTCAATATTCAGACTGAGTGATGGTCTAAGAAAGGTCTTCTCCAGCCAGGGTTCCCAATGCTGGTCTGTCCCCTGGAACTTGTTACTTTGGCTCAGTCCGCAGAAAGCAAAGCCTCGAAAGAAAGAGAAAATATAAAAAGAAAGGCAATTTTTAGAATAATTAAGAGATGCCTCATACTTTGGCCAATGTTTATAAGCAATTCTGTAAAGTGCTGATTTCATCTAGTACATAGTTTCTTTGAAAATTTTCAATATTGTTCATTTCTCTATTCATGTTTAAATTTGAGTCTTTTTAATATTTCACCTTTATTGAGACATAATTGACAAATAAAATAGTAAGATATTTAAAGTGTACACTGTGGTAATTTGATATATGTATATATTGTGAGACGATTCCCCCAACCCTAACACATCTTTCACCTTACATTTTTATCATTTTTTAAATGAAAACATTTAAGTTCTACGCTCTTAGCAGAATTCAATTATACAATACAGTGTTATCAACTATATTCACCATGTTATACATTAAGTCCTCAGACCCTCTTTATCTTAAAGCTGAAAATTTATACCCTTTAGTAACTTCTCTCTATTTCCCCTACTTTCCCACTTCCTGAAACCATATTTTTACTCTGTTTCTATGAGAAACTCAAGTCCTAAAATGGGAGAAAAATAATCCATGAGATGCAAACAAACTAAATGTTGTTTCGAGTCAAAGTATCTATAAGGAGCAGTTATGTTTAGAGACTTTATATTGTTAATAAAATAGTAAGTTCTGCTTACTAATAATAAAACATTACAATTTTATGTATTTTTAATAGCTTTTATTTGATATTTTAAATTCTATAAATTTGGTATGGGCTGGTAAATGTAATCCACCAACTAAAATTGCATTATAATAATAATTTATAATAACAACATTACAATGTATTTAGAAGTGGTAGAGCCAGGATTTGAACTTAGATCTTATTCCCTGGTTTATTCCATTACAACCAATTGCCTTTCTCAGTTGATATGTTCTAATGAACTGATCTACTCAAAGTCGAGTTGTCATTTTCAAACTTGTGAACATTTGTTCTGGTGGATTGCCCCGGAGACCCTGGTCTACCCTCTCAATGTTACATTCGACCTAGTTCCCTGACAACACTTGCCCACCGTGAAGGACATCCAGGCATTAAGAGCTGTGTCCCCACACTGCTGGGTTTTGTTGTCAAATCTCTTCCAGAGTATGTTCTCACTTACTATTGCTCTAGGTAATAACCAGTTGGCACACAATTCTAAGGTAAATTAAGATTGAGGTAAAGGCACTTTTAATGTTCAGTGTAAGCTTTACATTTGGCTATATTACATTTATAAAATTGATTGTAAATTTGGGGTTCTCAATAATTCTTTTTCAAACTAGTAAAAAATTGCTAGTTAACAAAAAGACATTTAATAGAAATTGTAAAAATGGACCTGATTCCATCAATTGATTTACGAGGAAGTTAATTGTATTGCATGACCTGATTCGTTAAATACTGTGGACCACAGTGACAGTCTGTGAAATGACACAGTGGCTGGTGACCTTGTAGCCAAGTTAGTGTTAGTGGCAATAAATGGCAAAACACATCCAAAAATGGAAAAAAGAATCCAATTTCTCAGAGCAACTTGTACATTGAAATTTTGCAAAATAATTATATGGTACCTGCAATCTTTTTTTGAAGTAAAACATTTGGATTTTTTTTTTTTTACTTTTTAAATGTTTTTTGATGCAAAGAATTTGGCTTAATATTACTGAAAATGTTCAAACCATGTTAAAATGAGTTTGTAAGATTGTTCAAAGTAATTTGCTGCATAGTCCTTAAGGAAAAAAAACGTCAGTTTATAAAGAGCTTATTAAAGTTCTACTATGGATATTTAATGAGTATGGAAATAGATCACACTATAATGTAAATAGTTAGAGTACTGAATAATTCAAAAAAAATATAATACATGTTGAGTTGTTTGAAGTTTAAGCTTATATGACATCTTTACAGTTCAAAAGAACACAAACATAAAGATGTCTCCTTTTTGGCATTTTTGTACAAATTCATACAGAGACATATATAAATACAAATTATTTTATTAAACTTTGGACATGCGTACAACAAAAGAAAGAATGCTAAAAATTTATGATAATTTTAAAAACATCATCAATAAGCCTTTATTGTGTGGTTCAGCTGGTTTGAGTGTCATCCTGTACACCAAAAAGTTGCAGGTTCGATCCCCAGTCTGGGTGCATACAGAAGGCAACTGATTGATGTTTTTCTCTCTCTTTCTCCCTCTCTCTCTCTCTTTCTTCCCCCCTTTAGTCTCTCTCCAAAGTCAATAAACTTACCTTCAGGTGAGTATTAAGAAAAACATCATCAATGAGTTGACAAAAATGCTATATACTGATGGTATTGAACGCTATAGCATAAAGAAACACAGTAGTTATGAGTCCTATAAAAACCTCTAGAAAATCACGACTTCTTTGTATACAGAAAAATATATAAAAATATCAACCATGAAAATGATAACATCTTTCAGAAGCACCATTGAATAATGACATGCATTGTTGTTTGTATTAGCAATGCTCTTTAAATTCCATACATTTCATTTTATAATAATTTTGTTTGGCAGTAAAGAAGTTTTGTTTGCTGCTAAGAAAATTGAAAAAATTTAGAACTTAAAGTTGTATAATCTCTTTGTAATAAAATATTACTTACTGAAGGCATGTTTTTGGGAAGGGAAGGAAATAACATCCAGGTACTAATGGAGTTAAACTGTGTTAATTATTTATTCTGTTTCAGGCACTGCATTCAGTGCTGTGTGCTGGTTGTTCCCTTGAATAATTGCAAAAATCCACATGAAGTAGGGATGATTAGCTTCCCGACTTTACAGATGAGTAAACTGAGGCTTGGAAGGCTTCAGCAACCTTCCCCAGGTGGCTCATCCAGGAGCAAGCGTGCAGGACTTGCAGAGACCTCTGTGCCTTGAGCGTTCCTATGAACTCTGCCTGCGACCCCGTGAACTACGCCTTCCTTCAGGGCCCTGACTCTGCATAGCCACAATCAGAGCAGTGGTTGTCACATCATCTGTGAGGAGTGACAATCATTATTTGTTAACTCATGGTAAATTACTAACATTTGTAAATTGGAAAGTACCCAACCCCCTATAGCAAAATCACTTTTATGTGTGAGTTACCTTGAGTGGAAAAGAAAAGCAGACAGACTTATAGCAGAGTGGATATCACAGGTTAGTCTTCATAATGATTCAGACATAAATCACACATCTGTTGGTGTCACAACAGAACAACAAGCAAAACGGAGAGAAAGGTGAAAGCCACCAACTGGGCTCCAAGGACCAACACTGGTGCTGCAGAGTGAATGAGTCAACGTTCCAGGGTGCCTATGTCAGGGGCCTGTCACCTGGGTCTGACGGGATCTACAGCACAGGTTGTTCAGACATTTAAGTCTGCATTATGGATTTAATATGGATCATTTCATTAAAGACAACTGTAGTAAAAACAACAATTCTTGGGACAAAAGAAAGAACTTACTATTTTACACAGCTGAGAGCAAACACAAGGGATTCATGATCCTAAGAGATGGAGCCCAGACAGAAATTCATTGAGGACAAGTATATTTATAGGTGGTGGCCCTTTACAGGCTAAAACCTGAGTTTCACGTTTGACCGTATACAGGTTACACGATATTGCACTGAACATATTCTCTGAAGTGTAAAACAGGACTACTATCATATTTGAGACTAATTAAAAATACTTTTCAAATCAAAAGCATTCAAATCAATTTTGAAAAAATTATATGTATATATACTTTTTCTGTTATCTGAATAGAATTTTTTGCACAAAATTGAATTTAGGCCATCATTCTGAAGTGTTTATTTCATCTTTTCTTTAATATACCTTAAAAATTATCTTCTATCAAGCCCCTTCGTGATAACACTGTTAATTCTCAATTAAATAATTAGGGTGTTGATAAGAACTGATAGAGTAAAGGATAAAAGCAACCATTTGTTACTTAAGGATAAGGAGAATAAAAATTATGAGAGCATTAATAATAGTGTTTGATCTATAGTTTTGAAATGAGAAACACGTTTTGATCTGAGAATCATCCAAGAATAATGAAAATACTATTCAATATCCATAAATAACATACGCATTTCACAAAGGACATAATCAATTGAAAATATTCTCTCACTGTAAAATAAACTTCAGAGAAACAGAGTGGGCCTTTTTATGAATTAGTTCTAATGTCCAAGGTCTCAGGAGCAACTGAGTAAACAATAAATAAATAAAATTAAATAAATACATAGTATTGTTGAATAAGCTGGTTCAGCCTTTAAAAAGTTTTCCTTGTGTAAAACCTTTCAGAAGGAACTACTGTGAAATGTAGGTAAGTATTCACCCTATGGGTAGTGCTATAATATTTTAACAAAGAGTTAAAACAGGCGAACAGAATGATGACTGAATCCAATTATTGAGCCTCTCCAGGCCTATCCCCTTCCACCATTTCCTCACATACAGGCGCACAAGTGTGCATTCGCCCACGTGCTCATGTAACTTAGCTAAGGCGGATCCTCGCACACATTATATTTATTTTTAAGAAACTTAAACATATTTGAACACTGATGAGAATTTAATAGTATCTCTTCTGCTTCTCTTGTTTTTTAAACTTTGATGCATGTTTTAAATATACAATCAGCACTATTTAGTCTAGGCTGGAAGAGATACCCATAAGGATTGGAGGCACTGCCTGCAAACCTAAGATGAGGAAGAATTACAGATAAAATACAACTAGATCCAAACCATTTCCCATAACAGATGCTGCAGCCAAACCAAAACTGCTTTGAAGATCATAATGAGAAAGAAAAAAAAAAAACTGGGTTAACTTAGGGTTTTGCTGCTTTTAAGTGATCATTATTCTGAAATATCTGCACTTGTGAATCATTATAATAGCTAGGTGCTGCAAGAGAAATACCAGACCCATGAAAAACTGGCCAGCAAACACTCATTGAATGCTTACTCTATACCATATACAAACAAAACAACAAGCAACCCCTCGGGGAGCTGTAAAACAGGTAATGCTTGGGGTGACGCTTGGATGCAATATTCTGCTTCAGTCAAAAGTGCCAGTATAAGGAAATGGATATTCTCTATGCTTTCAAGTTTTCTTTCTACCTTATAGAAAACAGTCCTAAAGCTTGGCAAACTTCTTTGAGAAATCTGTGACCGCAGTTTTATATAATTAGCTATTTGCCCAATGAAGGTACTTTGTGTGGGAATCCATGATTGGCCAGTGCCCCATTCATAAAACCTCAAAGACAATGAATGAGCAATAGATGGAACTGAAAACGACACCATTCTGGTACCTGTAAGAGAAATAAAATGTATATAGCATTAGTTGAAATAGATAACTTTGGCCAGAAAATAAATGTTCATTTCCAGACTCCCTCTATATTTGTGTTAATCCTGCCTAGACTACTCAAAATCAAAAGGATGAACCCTGGATTTGCGAGTGTCTGAGCAATCCCCACACTCTGCCAGGCATTTGAATTCCATCTGTCAACATCCAGAGCAAGTAGTCATGTTGGTTGACTGTCTTACCTTTTTGTCAAAAATAATTAACAAATTAATTAATATAATAAAAAAATATTTACGCGGTACAAATCCACAAAAAAGCCACTATCAAAAGTGAGGCTTGTATTAAGAATGAAGACAATTCTGTTTTTGAACTCTCTTCAGATACCAGTCAGGCCACTTACTAGTTCAGTGAGGCTGTATGAGTTAACCACTGTGAAACTCACTTTCCTCTCTATGCTGGGGATTCAACCTATTACGTTTAAGAAGTTGTTGTAGGACTAGCTGCAAAGCTCTTACTATGTGCCTAATGCACAGTAGGGAGTGGTGTCTTCTCAGCATCAAACACCTCCTTTGGCATCCCCTATAGGTAATGTTTTAGACATCCTTCTTCCTTCACACTGCCACCCATCTGCCTTAGGGGAGTTGGCCTAGCAGGAAATGGGCATATGGCTTGATTTTAGCCAATTAGATGATGAGGGCAAATTTGTTAGGGGCAGGTGGGGGTAGCTTCTCGAAACAGGAGTTTGTCTCTGGAAAACACAAAGGGGAAATGCATCATCCTTTGTCTCCCTTTGGGAGTTGTGCCTGGACAGGACAACTGAGGATGAATGTTGTTACATAAATAATAAGATGGAGCACAACGAAAGAAAAAAACCTGAATTATGACATATATAGCACCAAGGGTGCCATTGACTCACAAGCAAAAGTACCCTAAGTGACTCAAAAAACATATAATGTTAGCATGGGGAGGGAAGATAGACCGTTCTAAGGGTTATAAAAACTTCATTCAACAGAATGAAATCAACTCAGAGTATCTGAAGCACTGATAACTCAGTTTGTGTAGAACTGCTTCACACTCTCTTCTATTCCCAGGTTACAAAACTATCAAAACAAAGAACTCTTAACTCTGAGCACTTTCGTTGCTATAGAAATTTAACACTATTTAGCTGTCAGGGTAGTATAGAACCTGACTCTGCCCCTGTCCCCAGAAGTCAGGCATCCTTAGCAAAGTTTCCTGTGGCAATGGGCAGGGGAGTTCCAGGCACTCTCCATTAAGCAGAGTTTGAAAGATTTGCACCTTGTAAGATACCATTTTTTAAATGAAATGAAATATTCCAAAAATTTATATGGAGCCAAAAGAGACCCCAAATAGCTTCAGCAATCTTGAGAAAGAAGAACAAATTTGGAGGTATCACAATATCTGATATCAAATTATACTACAAAGCCATTGTAATCAAAACAGCATGGTACTGGAATAAGAACAGGCACATAGATCAATGGAACAGAATAGAGAGCCCAGAAATAAATCCACACCTATATAGTCAATTAATATTTGACAAAGGAGGCAAGAGCAAACAATAAATAAAGATAGCCTCTCTTAAAAATGGTGTTGGGAAAATTTGACAGATACATGCAAAAAAATAAAAAACCAGGCTATCGACTTACACCATACACAAGAATAGCCTCAAAATGAATAAAAGACTTACTGGAAGTCATGAAACCATAAAAATTCTAGAAGAAAACAAAGACAATAAAATTTTAGACACCTTTCATGGCAATATTGTTCCAATATGTCTCCTATGGTAAGGAAAATAAAGGAAAAAATAAACAAGTAGGACTACATCAAACTAAAAAGATTCTGTTCAGCAAAAGGAACCATCAAGAAAATTTTAAAAAAAAACTCACTGTATGAGAGAACATACTCAACAATGATACATCTGATAAGGTTTAATATCCAAAATCCATAAGGAACTTATAAAACTCAACACACACAAAAAAAAAATAATTCAATTCAAAAATTGGCAAAGAGTTTGAATACACACCTTTCCAAGAGGACATATAGGGAGGTGGCCAATAGACATATGAAAAAATGCTCAATCATCAGAGAAATGCAAATTAAACCTGAAGTGAGATATCACCTCACACATACTGGAATGGCTACCATCAATAGATCAACGAACAACAAGTGCTGGTGAGAATGTGGCAAAAAGGGGATCTTAGTGCACTGGTGGTGGGAATGCAGACTATTTGCAGACTGGTACAGCCGCTGTGGAAAATAATATGGAGTTTCCTGAAAAATAATTAAAAATGAAACTGCCTTTTGACCCAGTGATCCCACTTCTGGGAACATATTTTAAGAATCCTGAAATAGCAATTCGAAAAAATATATGGACTCCTATGTTCATAGAAGCATTATTTACAATAGCCAAGATTTGGGAACAGCCCAATTACCCATCAGAAGATGGATGGATAAAAGAGTTGTGGTACATTTACACAATAGCATACCTTTTTAATAGAATATGTCTGTAATGAAGAAGTTTTACCTTTTGCGACAGCATGGATGAACCTGGAGATTATTATGTTAATAAGCCAGTCAGTGAAAGACAAATACTATATAATCTCACTTATATGTGAACTCTAATAAACAAAATAAAGTGATAAACAAAATAGAAACAGAGGCATGGACACATAGAGCAGACTGACAGCACTCAGAGGGGAGATGGGGGAGAGGGAGGAGGGGACTGGATGAGAGAAGGTGAAGGAATTAGGCAAAGAACATACATTCATAACCCGTAGACACTGACAACAGTGTGGTGATGGACAGAGGGGAGGGGCATCGGAGGCTGGATGGAGGTGGGCAAAGGGGGGGAAATGGGGACATCTGTGATAGTTCCAACAATAAAAATAAAGTTAAAAAATGAAATATTTATTTTTAAATACACATAGATTCACATGCAGTTATGAGAAACAATACAGAGAGATATTTTGAACCTTTATTTACTTCCTCCAATGGTAACATCATGCAAAACCAGAGTACAATATAACAACCAAGATACTGACATTGATACAGTCAAGATACAGGACATTTCTATTATGGTGAACTTCCCCTCCTATTACATTTCTTTCATTAGACCCCCTTCCCTTCCTCCTGATCCCTTCCTTGACTCCTGGCAAGCACTAACCTATACTTCATCACTGCAATTTTTTCATTTTAGGAATGTTATAGAAATGAAATCATACAGTGTGCACCCTTTGGGATTAGCTTTCTCTTTACTCAGCATATTTCTATGGAGAGTCATGCAGGTTGTTGCTGGTGTCAGTAATTCATTCTTTTTGACTGTTGAGTACAATTCTGTGGTATGAATACACCACAGCTTGTTAGCCGTTCACGTGTTAAAGGACACCTGGGTTGTTTCCCGTCTTTATCTCGGAAAGGCTGCTATGATTATTTGTGTAAAGATTTTTGTGTGAACATAGCTTTCATTTACCTGCTCAGAGATAGATGCTCAGAGTGGCAATTATTCAATTATGTGGTAGGTCCATATTTGGTTTTCGTTTTGCTTTTTAAGAAACTGCCCAACTGTTTACCATTGTAAATTCTTCCTTGCAATATAGAAGTGACTCAGTTTCTTAGTATCCTTGCCAGCATTTGGTATTGTCATTATCTTTTCAAATTTTAACCATTCCTATAGGTAAATAGTAAAATATTTCCTTAAACTTTTTATTTTTATTACCCTGATGGCTAGTAATGTTGAGAACATCTTTTTATGTGTTTATTTACCACCTACATACCCTTTTTGGTGAAATTTATATTCATTGCTTTATGCATTTTCTAATAAAATCTTTTTGGTTTATTTTACTGCTGAATTTTGAAAGTTAAAAAATTGTTTTACCTAGTATATTTATTTTGCCTTTTGAAAATAATCTTGTCTATATATACAGAAAATCTTGTTGGGATTTTGATAGGAAATGTGTTAAACTTGTACAACAATTCAGTGAGAATTGGCCCCTTTATAATGTTGAATCTTTCAGTTCATGAACGAGGTCACTTGTGTCTCTCCATTGATTTAAATCTTTGATTTCTCTCATAACAGTTTATAGGTTTCGGTATATAGTACATACTTTGTAAGCAGCTTTATACTTACAATTTTGTTGTCCATGTGGTCATTGTTAGCATAAAGATAATTAATTTTTTATGCTGATCCTGTATCCTCCAAACTTGTTGAATTTGTTCATTTCTAAAAGTTTTCTGTGGACTCCTTGATTTTTTATAAGTAAACAATGCTATAACTTGAAAATTTAGGTAAGAATGCATGCATTCCTCCAGTTACCAGGATAAAATCTCCAAATGAGTTAAGTATTTACTCAGTGCATATAAATGTCCCCAGTGCCCTTGGGCTGAAGAAAATGCAAGTGCCTCTCCGAGAGAAAAGTTCCCTCCCAGCTCTTCCTCCTGGCTATTTTGGATAAGGATCTGTGCTCTGGAGGTCAGCACTCTGAAGTGGCCCCTTTGGAAATGACAGCCCCTCAGCTACTTAGACTGTGTACTCTATGATGCCAGCAACTGTTCATCACAAATAGGAAGAGGCCTGGGGGCTTTAGGCTCAAAATTCTCCTCTTTGGGTCTTTCCTTCCCAGTCACTTGTTTCTCAGATCTACACACACATCAGAATTCATCAAAATAAATGGCTCCCAATCTGGCCAAAGTCAGAATCACATCTGGAGCTTTTAAGCAATGCAGTTCCCAGGAGGCTTCCCAAACGTGTTTGTGAATCAGATTCTCCTAGGTCAGGACGTGGGGGACCAAAACCCACATGCAGAAACTCAGACTCTAGTCTAGTGTTCTTTTTCATTGTACGCCTTGTCCCTCTGGCTCACAACACACAGCCTAGAAGAGGTTAATGATCATATCCCAGAGATTTCTTATTTGTAGAGGGAAATGGAGGTGTTTTTGTATGCAAGCCACAGATAGTTAAAGATGTAAGCATGCAGTTAGTTAGGTTCAAAGCCCACAAGTAGAGCAACATACTTTTGTGACACGAGTACACAGCTCTGGAAAATGTAAGTTTCCTGGGTGGACTGGTTTAATCTGAAGCGATGGAGTCCTGTTAGCTGTTCTGCCTCGGTCAGCTGTAGAGAGTAGGGTCACTGGGTCCAGCCGCTCAGATAAGACCCTGGGGAGAAGAGAAGGTGTGAAACATGGTATGAGCACAGCCCTCCAAGAGCTGGCAACATGAATTTTGAATTTGGGTTTTCATAGCTAGTTCATTCACAAGAAATGCAGGGGCTGTTAGACTGCTTTTTTCTCTGTGTCCACTGCTTAGTAGAAAGATCCAATAGAAAGTTTGATTTAAAAAGACCAAGTTGAATTTCTCGGTCAAGGATGAGAGTGAAAGCTTCTTTCTTTCTTTCCACGCTCTCCCCAACCCCCCTCCCCCCTTTATGGGCTATGTGGAAGAGTCTCTAGAGCACAGAGCCTTATCCAAGCAAGAAAAAGAGGGTGTGTGCCAGGGCTGCCCTGACTGGTCTCAAGCGAGGTCCTGTGGGCTTGGGCCAGGAGCAGGAATTCCCCACACAGACAGTGAGTCTGCTGCCTGAGACAGGAGCGGCAGCTCCACAGAAAGCCACTCTGTTCCCTGCCACCAAATAGCATTCACACAACACACACACACAGCCACGGAAAATGAAGTATTTGAAAGGAGTGTTTTTTTTCCCTAGAATACACAGTGCTCTTATTTCCTTAGGGGTGCAGTAAAAATTAGCCATGAATATACTGCCAAATGCAGCTAAGAGTCAGCAAGGGTATTTATCCCGATAGGCCGGGGTCGAGGCTGGTGGGATGGGTTGCTGGGACAAACTTTGAAAATTTCAATAAATCATAATGAAAGATTAAAATAAGAAAGCACTTGCTAAACATGTCTGAAAAGAGGCTGCTCTTTTTCCCCTACCAACTGCTATTCAGGGACTGCACTGGGCTGCTTGAATCCAATACAAAATGTGTATTTGTTTGAGGTGGGGGACAATAAATAACTAAGTAAGTAAGTAAATAAATAAATAAAGCAGTTCATGCTTGGAGCCTTAGTTCACATGAGTTTTTAAAGTTAAAGAAAATTCAATTGACAAATCTAAGTGTATTTGTTTTAGTAAGTATAAAAAATAAATAAAAAGTATATCTCCAGGACATGTAAGAATTCTCAACAAAACTTTCTGTTTAAATGCGTCATATGTTTTCTGTTTCATTAAAATGTAAGAATCAATTTCCTTAACAGTCTATGAAAAACTTATTATTTTTTTAAATTATGAAATATCTTTGTGAGTATTATTGGGCAACTATGGACTATAAGAAACTTATAGCTATCAGAGTGCACAGGGAGCTACATCCCTAGAGCTCAGTTCCCCTTTATGTAAATAAGAATTCTTTATCTGTTTATAGCAGGAGGTGGAACAAAGCCAGAGTAAGAGGCCCTTTGTAGCTTAGAAGTCTCCCTTCCTGAAGCTGGGCCTAACGTTCCTTGAACACCCAGCATAACATCTACTTTTGTGAGGCAGCCTGGCTGCCACTGCTGGATCCAGGAGCAGTCAAACAGGCTAAGGCTGTCACTCTTCTCTCTGTTGACATGGCCTGCCCCACCCACTCGCTGACCTGCAAGCTCCCCAGCAGCAGTGATCATACCTTCGGCTTCTGTAATGGACTGAATTGAGTCCCCTAAAAGTTCATATGTTGAAGTTCCCCATACCTCAGAAGGCGACTGTATTTCAAGATAGTCTTTAAAGAGGTAATTAAGGTAAAATGAGGTCATTGGGGTGGAACTTTACACCATATAAATGTGTCCTTATGAGAAGAGGAGATTAGGACACAGACACACAGGTATAAGAGGAAAGACCATGTGAAGACACAGGAGAAGGTGACCATCTACAAGCCGGGCAGAGAGGCCTCAGAAGAAACCAACCCTGCCAACACCTTCGTCTCAGACTTCCAGCCTCCAGAACTATGAGTAAATAAATATCTATTGTTTAAGTGACAAAACTTATTTGTTGGTATAGCAGTTTGCTATATATAACATATAATAACATATATTATATGTAATAAATATAGAATTACATAAATTAATGCAGTAATGTATTATATATTATAATTAATGTATAATGTATACTTATTATAACTATATAATGTACTAATATATTATATGATTATATCTATGTAACACATTGTATTATATAAAATATGTATAGAATGCCATATTCTATATAATATGATATTCTATATTACATAATGTTAAACATTATAAACACAGAAGAAATATAAGTGTGTAAAAAGAGTTGCTGCTTTATGAAAAACTACAAAAATTTAGTGAGTTCTAAAAACTTTCCATAAGTAAGATGCTCATAAAATACTTGAAATAAAAACTATAAAAATCTAACAGACTTCCACTGAACTTCTGCTTCCAGTGAAGTGTAATAAACATTTTTTCCCTTTTTCCCCTGATAAGTACAAATAAAAAAAAATAGACTGTATATAAAACACAAATATAAGAAGATTCTTAAAGGTAAAAGAGGAAGGCAGGCAGCTAGAGAACGCAGGACCCAGAGAAAAACGATGATGAATTCCTTGGGTTTCCTTTTTGCCTTGTATATCCCAGATACACAGCTGAAGAATGGGCAGCCCAGAAGTGTTAACAGGCACAAACTATAAAAGCCCCAAGAAAAACCTACTGTCTTCAGCCAAATGACCAGGAAAAAGGGAAATGTAGCTTACCAATTTAAAAAAAAAGTAAATACAAGTAAAAAAACAATTTCAGAAAATAATTTTTCTACTCCAGCCAAAAACAAGAGCAACACTGTGGCCCCAATCTCACCCTACTAGCAAAGGTTAAGTGAGGGACGTACTCCCCATTCTCTCTAAGCTGTAATGAGATACCCTAAATGCCCTGCCAGAGAGCATCACTAAAAGCTGAGTAATAGACTGAGAATTGCATCTACAATGAGTGTATGAAGACCCTCCCCTACAGTGTCGAAGGATAGAAATTCATCCCTACCTCGTGAAAAGAAGCAGCACTTTCTACCCCTTACTCGAGGCCTAACAGAGCCAGGACTTGCACCTACCCTGATGCAGTGCCAGTGTAGGATGCATGGGGAGCAGTAACAGGGCACCATCACTTCCTGACCAGGGTGGGATCAGTGGGGGCCTAGTAGGAGGCCGGAAGGCCCCCTCCCAACCAGCAGGAACAGGAAGCCCACCTCCCTGTGGACAATAATGAAGGCCAAGCGGGGAACCTAGACTTCTACCCTGATCTGGCAGGACTGAGGCGGAGGCCCCCTTACCCCGCTGGAATAACGTCAGAGGAAGTCAGCTAAATTAGAAAATTTAAATGAAATCTAGAATCTCATAACATAATACCTACAATGTCCAAATTTCAGTTGAAAATTACCCATTGTACCAAGAATCAGGAAAATCTTAACCTGAATTAAAGACAATCAACTGACACCCAACACCAAGATGTCAAAGATGTTACAGTTGTCTGACAAAGATCAATGGTCAATTATAAACCTGAAACTATGAACCATGGGGAAAAAAATACAACTACTAAGAAGGGCTCCTGGTAGCTAATTGAGCTCAAATTTTTAAAAACAGCTTAGCACCCATTTCTGCACAGGGACCTCTCACACAAACTGCACTTCACAGAGACGCCAGGGCTGAACTGCCCGCCTCTGTGCTGAACAGCCCGGCTCTGCACTGAACTGCCTGCCTGCACTGTGTTGCTGCCATCTGAGCCAGCCCTTATAAAGGTTTGCTGGAACCCTATTTCAACTAATAGGACTGAGGTTTTCCCCACAAAATCAGGCTGGTTCTATTCTGTCCAAACGGAACAGTGCCTATTGGACCAATCAAACTGTGAGGATTCACAGCCCTTGTTTGCAGGAAGATGAACCAATCAAGGACTAGGAGTGGGAACTTTAGTCCGTATAAGCCAACTCCCCTCTGATTCCCAGGGTGTACTTTCCCTTTTCATGGAAGACTAAGACAGCACCTCCCTGATTGAGCTGAAACACTGAAGAAGTCTTGCCAGGGCAGAAGGAAGTAGACCATGGTGTAGCAAAGCAGACCATCCTGTACAGGAGCAGACCCATCCAGTGCAGAGAAACCTCTCACAGACTCACCCAGAGCAGAGTTGTCTACCCAGAGATGGGCCTGGCCCAAGGGCTGCCTGGCCCCGAAGATGTTCCACAGCCGTGCTGTATCACAATTGAGCTGTTTTGCACTAAATAAAATTTCCTTCTTCACCACATCCCAAGTTGGGGATTCTGGTTGGTGTTGAATTTTGTCAATGATCATTGGTTGACAAAACAAATAAAATAAAATAAAAATCTTAGAAAACAATATATACAAAAAAAAACAAAAAAAGATAATTTAGAACAGAAGTATTGCATTTTTAGAACAGAAAAATACAATAACCGAATTTAAAAAAAAAACAAAAAACCTTTAATAGATGGACTCAACAACAACATGATGAGGACAGAGGACAAACAGGTGAATTAGATGATAGAAAAACAAATTACCCAATATAAATAGTACAAAGGAAAAGATAGAAAAAAGACAATAAACAAACAAAATAAATAAGATCTCAGGGACTACTGAAAAAAAAACAACTAACATTCATGGTTGAGCCTGAAAAGTTACTCAATGAAATAATAGCTGAAAAGTTTCCAGATTCAGCAAAAGACAAAGTCCTAAAGAGTCAATGAGCTGGGAAGATTCCAAACACGATAAACCCAAAAAAATCCATACCAAAAGACCTTATTGTCACACTACTAAAACAGTAGGAAAAAGAAAAAAAATCTTGAAAATAGCAACTGAGAAAGAATGCCTTTTCTCTAGGGGAAAGATAATTTGAATGAGAGTGAAATTTTCCTTTGAAATTAGAGCATCTACAATATTTTTTAAGTGTTGAAAGAAGAGAATTGTCAACCCAGAATCCTAATTCATAAAATACCCTTCAATAAAGAGAACTCACTATGTATGTCTCAGATTAAGAAACAAAGAAAGAATTTGCTACCAGAAGAGCAACCCAAAATAATGAATAAAGAAAGTTCTCTAAACAGAGAGCAAATGCTAAAAGAAGGAAACTTCTTTTTTTCCTGGAAATAAGGAAATAAGGTTAGGAAACATCAGGACATAAGCATGAACGAGAGGAGTAAAGAATACACATATAGACAATACATGTCCCTTCTCTTACTGAGTTCTCCAAATTACTCTTGATAGTTGAAACAAAAATGATAAAGCCTTCTGATGTGGCTCCAAAAGTATGTGAGAAAATATTTAAGACAATCATATTTTAAACCAGGTAAAAAATAGGATATAAAGGGAGGTAAAGTTTCTAACCTTTAGTAAAACTAGAATATATAAAAACACAGAGATCAACAACTGAGTCTAAAAAAACCAAGCTAAGCAAACAACCAGAACAGAATTATAGATGTGAAGATCACTTGGAGGGCTATCAGCTGGGAGGAGGAAAGGGAAGAATAGGGGAGGAGGTGCAGGGATTAAGAAGCATAAATTTCAGGTACAAAATAGACAGTGGGGTGTCAAAAATTGTATAAGAAATGGAGAAGCCAAGAACTTATATGCATGACCCATGGACATGAACTAAGGGGGAAATGTTGGAGGGAAGAGAGGTACCAGGCAGAGGGGGGGAAAAGGGGAAATATTGGAACAATGGTAACAGCATGATCAATAAAATATATTAAAAAATAGAAGAAATAAAAATACAGAGATAACTGAACAAGAACAACAAAAAAGTTTGGAAAAAAATAAAAACTAAATAAAAAAATTTGAAGTAACCCACAGAAAGCCATGAAAAAAGAGAAATGAAATCCAGGTATTAAATATAAAAAGAAAAGAAAATGATACCTTTAAGCCTTAACAATTTAATAATTACCTTAAATTAAATGGTCTAAATAGATCACTTAAAAGACAAAGACTGGCAGAGAGGATTGACTATCATGACATAACTTTATATTGCCTAAAGCAAACTCATTTCAAATGTGGTGAGATAAGTAAGTAGAAAGAAAAAAGACAGGAAAAGGCATATCTTTCAAACATTAATTGCCCTGGCCAGGTAGCTCAGTTGGTTGGAGGATTGTCCCAAAGTACCAAGGCTGCAGCTTCGATACCCAGTCAGGGCACATACAAGAACCAACCCATGAATGCATACGTGGATGGAACAACAAATGGATGCTTCTTTCTCTCTTTCTGTCTATCCTTCCTTCTCTCTCTCTCTAAAATCAACAAATAAAAACTTTTTAAAATAATCAAAAGAAAGGAAGAAAAGCTATATTAATATGTGATAGACTTTAGTAACAGAGAATAATAGTGCCTAACAATTAAAGGATCAAGCCGAGAAGACGTACAATCCCAACTGTATATACACCAAACAATGGGGCTGCCTGCTATGTCAAGTAAAACCTGATAAAACTGAAAAGAGAAACAGCAAACCCACATTGCATTTGGAGACTTTAATACCCCTCTCTGTGCACTTGATAGCACAATTAGAAAACCACCACAAGAATATGGAAGAACTCAACTACGCCTTTAACCAACAGGATTGAGTTGAGCAAACTGGGGTTCAGCCACCTGGCAACTTTATGTGACATGTGACACAACAATTAGTGTTGAGGGAAACAGGCTTTTATTAACAGGGTTTCAACCAAAGTGGGTTGCTGAGAGCACTCCTGCTCAGAGGCCTCCTCTCCCATAAGACCCAGAACTTCCCTTGCTCCCAAAATGCTACAAGCCAAAACCATGCCCAGAAGTTCCCCATATCCTTATTTGTCCATCATCCAGTCATGTAAACAGATTTCCATCCTCTCTGGAATGTGTACATGTGGGTTTCAGAGTTGCCATCTTCTTGCAGCAGCTCTCTCTCTCAGGATCTGGGGTGTGCTATTCTCAGCCTCCATGTAGTGGTTCAGAAAAACATGTACCATGTTACACTGGATCATGGTGGAGTCCAGGGAGGCACACATCCCAAGAGAGTAACTTCTCTGTACACCATTCAGAGAAGCAGAACTCAGCATTCCCCATCGTGGTTCTGCTCCAAGCATCTCTCATGAGTTTGGGTGGCTAGGTGGATACCCTCAGCTCCATCAGCTCTGTTGCCATCTTCTCCAGGCAGACCTCCTCTCTCACTGCAGATGTCATGGCTCGTTCTCTCTCTCTCTTCCCCCCCATCTCTCTCTCCCCCTGCAGACCTTGTGGCTCTCCCCCTGACCTGCAGCCCAGCCTAATTGAAATGCTGGGCCAGGATCTTCCTTTGCGATCTCACATGCAGCCCTTCCTTTGATGCATTAGCGTCTGCCATTTTTGTCAGTTTCCTGTAGTTTTTTACCCTCTTTCAGCTGCCATCTTTAGTGAGGGCAGGAATTCCCAGTGATACAGGGGGAGCATCCAGGGTGGGCATCTGCTCCTGCCACTCCCGTGTCAGGAGTCCCTGCATATTCGCACTGTCTGGTACACAATTCTCCCTGGGTAGCAGCCTTCTTCCCTCCCTGAAGGCATGGTTATTAACTTGCCTTTTGTTATGCAATGTATCTCAAACATTATGCTATACTATCCACTCTCCCCGCCTCCAACCCTGCCTCACATCCTGCCTCAGGGCAGGATTGTGGAGGTTGTTCCTCTAACTTTCAGGAGACCCATGCTCTGTGCCCTGTTATGATACCATATCCTGGGACAGAAAACAAAAACAACACATTTTTAAAAATTGAAATCATATAGAATATGTTTGATACCTTCAATGGAATCAAACTGCAAATCAAAAATGGAACGATATCTCCAAACAGTTGGAAACTAACGAATGCACTTGTAAATATTCCTTCGGCCAAAGAGGGAGTCTCAGGAGAAATAAAATAATACATATGGAACCTAATAAAAATGAAAATACAACATATAAAAATTTGTGGGACCTGGCTAAAATGCTCAGAGAGAAACTTATAGCACTTAATGCTTACATCAAAAAAAGAGGGGAAATGTTCAAGTCAAAGATCTCAGCATACACCTTAAGAAACTAGAAAAGTAAACACAAAGGAACCAAAGGAAGGAAAATAATAGAAACTGGAAATCACTGAAATTAAAAGTACAAAAACAATAGGAAAAATTCAATGAAACAAAAACTTTTCCTTGAAAAGATCAGGAAAACTAATAAACCTCTAGCAAGACTTAAAAGGAGAGAAAGGACACAAATTACCAGTATCTGGAATGAAACAGAGGATATTACTATAGATTCTGCAGATATCAAAATGATAATAAGAGAATAAAATGGACAAGTATACACACATAAATCTGACAGCTTAGTTGAAATTGAACAGTTCCTTCAAAAGCAGAAACTGCCACAACTTACCTATTATAAAATACGTAATTTGAACAGCCTTTTAACTATTGAGGTCGTCCAATTTGTAACTAAAGCATCTCAAAAATACAATATCTGGGCTGAGTTTGTTCCCATGGAGAATGTTACCAAATCTTTAAAAAAAACAATTAATATTAACTGTTTAAAATCTTTTCTTGAAACCAGAAGCTCCCAGTTACCCCCAGGCAGAAGGAACAGCAAAATCTGAGCAATTGCCAGGGGCTATGAAGACACAGCTCTTTCTGAGTCTTACAGCTTCAGGCAGCGCCAAGCTACAGGGCTTCTGAGTAACTGAAACTAATCTGTGTTCGCTGAGAAAGACAGAAAGAGAAATCTAAGTAACATAGAATTAGAGAAGCATTTCAAAGTGAGCATATCAATTTGTAGGGGACACAACAGGTAGGGATAAATTCTGGAATAGAGAACACTTTGGGTTATAATAAATTTTAAACAGCTTCAGTGTCAGTTCTTTCAAGTAATTTCACATCTAGTAAGTTGAACTATTAAAACATTGGAAGATTTTAATGAATAACCAGTTCTATATTATAATTAACATGAATTTGCATATAAGTTATATACTAAAGAACTAGACATCATACTATATGTAAGCCCCAGACTCTTCCTGTATTATTAATTTTAAGCAAATAATTCTTCATGTATACTATAAATTTTAACTGTAACTAAGCTAAGCTATGTGATATAGTGGAGTTGAACTTGATGAGGTTTTGCTAGAAACACAAATGATTTTTGATATGTTTAAAAAAAGATGATTTCTTGCTACCAATTGAAGTCAAATCTAATACATAATATACCATGATGAAGCATACAAAGTATTTAAGTAAGCTCATATATATTCATCTGCACAAATACAGGTTTATTTCTCAGGCAACTAGATTCCACTCTTCACCTTTAACTTCTCTTTGCAGAAAGAAGTCTGCTTTCTAATGCATCTAATAATATAAGGTAAATCTGCCCCGAGACAAGTCAAAGGAGCCTACAAAGCAGACTCAGGGCAGGACTCGGTGCTCAGATCACAGTATATCCAAGTCTGCTGAAAACACTCAGCAGTGAGGCCTGTGAAAACAGAACATTCTTTTTCTCCAAAAAGCACTGTCCACATCCATCTTCCAAGAGAAATAGCTTTCCAGGGACTGCAGGCTGATAAGAAATGGCAAGTGATAAATGAAGCACTAGTGTCAAAGGATAAATGTCCCCCTGAGGTTGGGAAAGCCAGTTAAATTTTGACAAGAATTATGCAGCAAATGCATACCTGCCAAACACAGCATACATACACACTCGCACACACATGCAGACATATACACACCTATGCACAGACACAAGCATACATGCACACATGCATACACATGTGGCACAGGAACAAAGAACAGGGAATTTGGAAAGGAAACTGAAGCGTCTGAAGTTGAACTCTGACCTTTTGCTTGCAACACTGGGCAACTTATTTAACTTCTCTCAGCCTCAGTTTCCTCAAATACAGAAGAGAGAAAATAATATTGCCTAATTCATAGGAATCACATTAGGCTAGATGCTTTAGTACATGTTAAATTCTAAGAACAATGTCTAGCATATAGTAACTTGAGCTTATTTTTAAAAAACAAGATGTGGATTTTTCCTTTCAGCTGTCCACCAACCACCTCCAACTTTTACTTGTTTAAACAAGCACCCTGATTATAAAATATGGTAAATTCCAATTAGGAAAGCTCAAAATTTGTTCTTAGGACAAATTGTTATCCTTAACCAACTCGGTCAGTCAGCTCAGCTGTGTTTTCAGATGCTTGCTCAACACTAGCAATTCCACCTTATGGAAACAAAGAGGGGAAAACCCTCCCTTCCTGCTGGTCTCTTTGTCCCCTCTACCCCAGGCATAAATATCTGGGCACCAGCAGGAACGAGGAAACCCTGTCCTGGCAGTTCCGGAGAGCAGCGGGCCATCTGCCTCCTGCAGACTCCGGGATGGTGGCCCGCCTCTTGCCCAGCCTGCAGAAGCAATGAACCCTAGGCAAGAGGAGAGTGGCTAACAGCTCCAAGCCTCCTCTTGGAAAAGCATCAGCTATTTTTGAAACAAAGTACTTCCTCAAGACCAAGAAAGTCCATATTAGTTAAAAAAAAAAAAGTAAAAAAATAAAAATGAAAACACCACTGGGGAAGTGTTTCTCTGGCTCTTCCTCTAGAATCTCTCTCCTGGTTATTTTTAGCAGTTCCTTTCTCCCTGACCAAACTGTGAAAAGTGAGGAAGTGGATAGTATTCCCAGGGTGATACCTCTGACTTCACAACTTCTGGTAGTTCTGCACCATGCCAAGATCTCAGTGGCCATAGAAGGTCACAGTGGAAGGCTCAGACTCTACAGTCTGATGGGTGTGGGTAGAGGACCCAGCTCTGCCACTTGTGCCACCTTAGGAAAGTAACTCTTCCTCTCTGGTGTCCACACCATGCAGTGCTGTTCTGAATTGTGACATAATGAATAACAAACCTTAGCCCAGTACCAGTAAGCCCTAAATACAAGTATATACCTACTAGTAGTAGTGGTCATAGTGGCAGTATTCTGCCTGACTAATGGTCAGATAGTTTACTGTTAGATCATATTCATTTAAGAAATCTATTTCCAATGATTTTTAGAGATTACCTAAAATAGTTGGCCAAAATCTAAAGAAGTATATCTTGACAAAGTCACTAGAACCCACAAGGCTCATATAATCAGGCCCCAGTTACTTTTAAATTTGCCTTCCTCATTTACGCTTGCAGTGGAAAGTCTGTCAAGATGGTCACAGTGATTCCCCCAACCTTTCCAAAATGCTCTTTGCAATGTGACCTGGCCATTCCTCCCAATAAGAGGTGCAAGTTACTCCTCCACCACTTGGGTTTGTACTGGTCTTATGACTTGCTCTGCTAAGTAGAATGTGGCAGAAGAGAAGGTCGGGGACTGCAGAGCCATGGCTTCAGGCAGCTGGCAGCACCCATACTCGCTATTGCTGCTGCTGGTGAGGTCTGGTGGTCTCTTACGTTTAAGGACATTAAGGACACCTGGAAAGGGAGACCAGTCCACAGCCAGCACCAATCCCAGAGGGAAGCCATTTCAGACTATTTCATTTCTGTTGAGCCATCAGTTCCCAGAACACCAGTGGAAGGACTGCTGAGCTAAGCCAAGCCCACATTGCTAACCCACAGAATGGAGAGCTAATAACTGACTGTGGTTTTAAGCCACTGAAATTTGGAGTGATTTATTCCATAGAAGCAGACAGCTGACAGCTTCCTTCACATTCTCAGGCACGCCAGGTTTGGTCCTAGCTCAGGGCCTTTGCACTAGCCCTTTCTTCTCCCTGCAGTGCTTTTCCCAGAAAAATGTCCTCTGCGTGGCCAACTCTCTCATATTCTTTAGGTGTCTATTTAAAATTCTCTTTTTCATGAGGCTTTCTCTGCATCCTATCTAAAATTACAACCCTTTTCCTTGACACTTTTATCTCCCTTTTTTACCACCTTGGCCCCCATGACACTCATAACTATCTTATAGAGCATATATTTACATATTTGCATTGTTTGCTTTCTGTCTCCTGCAGTAGAATAAGAGCCCCATGAGGGCAGTTTTTATTGGCTTGGTCCTAGAACAACACCTAGCACACTGAGGTATATTAGCTTGGCTAGGCATGGCTGCTATAATAAAGAGATCCAATAATAATCTAGTGGCTTAAAACAGGTAAGTTATTTCTCTCAGGTGAGGCTTCCAGGCCAGCAGGTGGCTTTATTCCATGAGACCCTTCACAGACTTGAGTTCTTCCCCCATCCACTGCGTAGTTGAGTCTAGGTGACAGGAAACCTTTCTCTCTCAACTCAAGGGAAGGGAAAAGTAAACATGCTTAGATATCTTAAGTTATAGACCCCCAAGGTGGTACAAATCTCTTTAGTTTGCACAGCCATTCCTACCACATGGGAAGTGGAGGCTACAGTCTGTCTGGGCAGCATTGTGCCCGGCTACAAATCTATTACCATGAGGAGATAAAGAAGAGACTTTGAATACCAGCAATAGACTTGGCCACGATTCCATCAGAAGTGGACAGCTTTCCCAGGAATTGTTCTCAAGGAACTTGTACCAAAATAACCAATGTTGAAATTAACAATAAAAAAGAATAAATTATATGCATGTTCCACTTTTCCTGAGGATCCTCGTGCTTAGCGGAGGGACATGATGGATTAGTTGGTGGAATCCACAGCCACACACCAAGGACTAGAGGAAAGTCAGCAGAGAGATAAAAATCATTCGATCTCACATTAAGCAGGAAATCAGATGACAGAGAGCTATGATTCTGGGGAGTGTGCGACGGATGTGAAGCACCATTCCTGGTTCAAGTTCAACCCTGCCTCTGATTGGCTGGTTCTTACACTAAACAATTCATCATTCTGATCACCAGCTCCTTCCCCTAAAAAATCAGGAAATACTTTCAGAAAGTATGTTTGAGTATGAAATTAAATGATGACTATTAAAGCAGACTGGAGACCAGAACGCTGTGGAAATGCTGGATGCGACCTAGGCCAGCTAAAGGGAGACATCAAGCAATCAGCTTGGGGCATATTTGGTATTTAGGAAATTTGGACTTCCCTAAATTATCAAATTCTCTTTGGATAATGACAGGCATGCCTCTTACTATTTGGAGGTAAGAAAGAAGATACGTGTGGAGCATTTTGTGACTATCTTAGAGGTAAAGTTTGGGTATTTTGCAGCTTATTGCTATCTAATGCTTCTGTAAATGTAAACACAGGCGCTATATTTATTTGATGCACTCATGAAGGCCAGGCATGCTGAGAAGTTTATGAGCCTCAGAAGGAAAAATAAAAGGAACAGAGAATATATACAAGTAGTTCTGCCCAAAAGAATGCTCAACAAATCACAGATGGTACAGGAAGGGGCCCATCTGAAGTGGAGCTCCCTTCGTGGAAGGTTAGATTGCCCTTGGAGGTTCCCATTAAATAACAATTTTTCAGAAAACGTTTAGAGAATAATCCCAAAAGTGCTCAAAATATATTTGTTTCTATGAAACTCACAATTCTACTACTAAAGCTGGCAATATTTTTAAAGTGGAGACTTACAAAAGATCTTACACAAAGCCCGAAGTAGGAAATGGGAGTACATTCACTATGCGCTGTTGTTCCTGGCATCCTGTCACCCTTTGTGTTGCACTTGTCCGTTATCCAGAGTTTTGCTAGTAAAAAGGAAACATCGAAGTGAATCATTTCTTAATCTAAATAAGGAATGACTTGATTATCTATTACCTGCTTATATTGATATACAGACACACAATGATAAAATAAGTTTTAATTTGTGCATGATAGACATCAATAATTCAAACAAAAGACTTGGAAACAGACATTTAAAAAATTGAAATCTGGAACAAGAGGAAACACTTCAAAATTAACATAAAAGGCTCTATAATACCTAGATACATTTTCTTTAAATGCCAGGTGTTCTGACCACTAAAAGGGACAAAAACATTGAAGTTTTTGTATTGAATTTGAAATTCCAGGTTTCCCCATTGAATTTACCACAGCATGGTCCTGTCACCGAGAACCACTTTACCAATCAGCCATTGATTAATTTGAGTAGACCTTAAATTTAATCACTGTTTGGTTCTACTGAGGTGTACTGGTATCTGCTAATAGCCCAGTTCTGAGGTGTACTGGTATCTGCTAGTCCCATTACACTTCCTGGTCCTAGCAACGTCCACATTCCCAGCCACTGCAGGTCACCTTCTCAAATTCATCATCGGTTGCATCTTCAGGAAAATAATTAGTTAATGTCAAAGCGATTATAAAACAATGCTGCTTGCTCAGTAATTTAGCCTTTCTCCCCTAAACCATCTATAGCAGTTGTCTCGTTGACCATGTCTTCTAAAACATGTATTAGACACTTTTATTCATGGATCCCTAGGCCTAAAATGAATAATTCTGCTTCAGGGGAATCCAAAAAGAGATATCAATTATGAAGTTTCACGGACACAGAGTCAACTGATATAATTTCTCACATGCTGGATACTTTGGGGAAAAGCAGAAACAACATCAGTCTGTGTATCTTGACCTATTTTCTAATGTGACTCTTGAACAGTCATGTGTATGCAATCATAGCTTTAATAAGAGACTCTTAGATTTGCCAAAGGAAAAATTTGACATTAATCAGAAACTGATTTCACCAGGGATGAATGAAGAAGAGAAAAATATATTTAATTCTCCCTAAGCTCTCTGTAAATAAAATAAGGTCAAATGTGTAAAATCGATATTTTATTAAAGTAAAGAATCACTTGGCTCTGCCTCTGCCAGTACAGCTAAACTGTTTATGGAAACAGAAGACCAGTAACGCTACTTCTGTCCGCTGTAAAACTCGGCGTGCAGTGTGAAAGAGAAAGTGAAGGTCTAGCTAATCTTGAGGCAGAATTGCCACCAAGGCCTAATGAGTAGATGACGAACAGCCACAAAATTGTAGGAAATTAATTATCTACAAATTCAAAGCAAACTTTGGCATGTCAAATGATGTCAGTATAACTAAAGGTCTAGTTGGGACTTTTTATTGTTTAACATTATATCTATTTAGCACAGGACATGATATCACCTAACAGAGTACAATACAGTTCAAGGAAGGCAGATTCTCAAAAACAATAGAATTTTAAAAAATAGAGAATAAATTTCCAAACTGTCAAGGACATCATTGAAAAGCACACTTGAATATAAGCTAAAAACTGAAGGGAATATGATGTACTTTCTGGAGACATTAAAATTATTCTTTTTGTCAAGGAGAAAGCCCTTCTCCCCTAAATAGGAAGGGAAGGTAGACAGAATTGCTCAGAGTAGGAGGAAAACAAGTAACAATTCAGAAACTTCTCACAGGATGACCTGTACTTTCTGTTTGAAGCAAAAGACCTCAGGGCTATGAGGACTGCAGAGTATTTTGATAAACAAACAAATGCAGCAGTAGATCTCACAAATTACCAAAATTAAGGATTTTCCCACCTTTAGCTATTAAATTTAAATGAGGGCTTTTTTGGAGGGTTTTTCTGTCATTGTTGTTTCGTTTCCGTTATAAAGTATGTTCTAAAGCAGGCTCTCAAACAACATATTCTCTTTTCATAGAACAGTCATGCGAGTCTCCTTAGATCAGTATTCTGAGAAGGTGGAGGAGGATGGAGACCCCTTCGCTTGTTTATTTGCTTTCAGAATGTCATGGGTAATGCAATTCACATGCGTCTGGTTAAGTGGATCTATGAATTAGATTATTTTGGTTTTACTAAACTAGCCCTGAAAAATGGAAATAGATAGTCCTTCACATAAATTGGATAACCATATGAAAAATAATGAACACATACACAAAAAAATAACTGCAAGGACCAGAGATATACATGTAAGAGATAAAACCATAAACCATGTAAAAAATACAGAAAATATCCTTGTGGCTTCAGGTTAGGCAAGGATTTCTTTTCTTTAGATAGGACACAAGGAGCATAAACCATAAAATTAAAATCTGACAAACTGAACTTCATTAACATGCTAATAGTTTTCTTCTCAAAAGCCACAAGTAAAAGAATAAAAAGTAAATCACAGACTGGTATCTGATAAAAGTATTCCATCCATAATATATAAATACTGACAAACCAATTTTAAGTCATATAATCCACTAGTCTACAGGGAAATGCGAATTAAAACTATGATGAGATACCACTAAACATCTACCGAATTGAGAAGACTGGCACTACTAAGTGCAGGCGAGGACTGGGAGCAAATGGAGCCCTTCTACTGTTCTGGTGTGAATGCAGAATGGTGTGGTCACCATGAAAAACAGCTTAGTAATTCCTCATACAGGTAAACCGATGCTTAATATATAACCCCCAAATCCTGTTCCTAACTATTTACCCAAGAGAAATAACTACATATGATCTCACTGACTTCCACTTGAATGTCCATGACAGCTTTATTAGTAATAGCCAAATATTAGAAATAGTGCACATGTGCACTAATTGGTGAATAAATATGATAGATCTATACAAGGGAACACTGCTCAGCAATAAAATAAATGACTGATGCATGCAAGATCATGAAGGCATCTCTAAAGAATTTACGCTAAGAGAGAGAGATAAAAAACCATATGATGATATTTATATGATACTGAAGAAAAACTAAGGGAACAACATGTAGACCAATGTTTGTCAGGGTGGCAGGGGAGGGGCTCTCTACCAAGGGGTGGGAGTAGATGCTATGTGGTGATGGAATATTTTATAGCATATTGTTGAGGATGATCACATGAATGTATCCATTTAAAAATTCATCAAATTATATACGTAAGATTGGTGATATTTATTTTATACAAATTATGTCTCAAATAAAAATAGCCTCTTCAACAAATGGTGTTGGGACATCTGGACAGCTACATGCAAAAAACTGAAACTCGACCACCAGCTTATACCACACACAAAAATAAACTCAAGATGGATAAAAGACTTAAATGTAAGTCAATGCACCACAAAAGTCCTAAAGGAAAAAATGTAGGCAGGAAAACTTCAGATATTCCAAGCAGCAAAATTTTCACCAATACGCCCCCTAGAGCAAGGGACATAAAAGAAAGAATAAACAAATGAGATTTCATCAAAATAAAAAGCTTCTGCATGACTAAAGAAAATATCAGCAAAATGAAAAGGGAACCAACTGTATGGGAAATTATATTTGCCAGTAATACATCAAGCAAGGGTTTGATCTACAAAATATATAAGGAACTCACATGACTCCACTCCAGTAAGACAAACAACCCAATTAAGAAATGGGCAAAAGATCTAAACAGACACTTCTCCAAGGAGGACATACACAGGGCTCAGAGACACATGAAAGGATGCTCAGCATCACTAGCCACCAGAGAGTTGCAAATTAAAACCACCATGAGATACCACTCCACGCCAGAGAGAATGACCATCATAACCAAATCAACAAACAACAAGTGCTGGTGAGGTTGTGGAGAAAAGGGAACCCTAGTGCACTGTTGGTGGGAAGGCAGACTGGTGCAGTCACTGTGGAATACAGTTTGGAATTTCCTCAGGAAACTAAAAATGGAACTAACTTTTGGCCCAGCAATTCCACTGTTGGTATTAGACCCTAAAAACCCTGAAACGCCAATTCAAAAGAACCTGTGCACTCCAATGTTCATAGTAGCACAATTTACAATAGTCAAGTGTTGGAAATAACCAGGTGCCCATCACTAAATGAGTGGATCAAAAAACTGTGGTACATTTACACAATGGAACACTATGCAGCAGAAAGAAAGAAGGAGCTCATACAATTCGTGACAGCATGGATTGAACTGGAGAGCATTATGCTAAGTGAAATAAGCCAGGCAGTGAAAGACAAATACCATATGAATTCACCTATAAGTGGAGACTAATCAACAGAACAAACAAGTAAAATGATGTAACCGGAGATATTGAAGTGAAGACCAAACTGACAATGAACAGAGGAGAAGAGGGAGGGGAAGACGGGGAGAGACTGGCAAAGGGTGGTCAAGGAACATATATGGGGAACTCAAGGACAAAGCCAAGGGGTCTGGGATCATGGGTAGGGTGAGGGGATGCAAAGTGTGGGGTGAATGGTGGGGGAAAATGGACAAAACTGTACTTGAACAACAATAAAAAATAAAAAAAATAAAAAATACTTTCGAATATATTTTGAGATTTGGGGTTTATTAAAATACCTGTTGAAGTTGAAAAAACTTTAAAGTGACGATGTATTTATTTTCTGTTGCTCTGCTACAGATTACCACAATAGCAGCTTAAAACAATAACACAAGGTTCTGACAGGTTTTCCTGTGTCCTGTGTTCAGAGTCTCACAGACAGAAATGCAAATGCCAGCAAAATCTGGACGCTCTGGGGAAGATCGGCTTCCACACTCATTCAGGTTGTTAGCAGTATTAATTCCTTCATGGTTGTAGGACTGAGGCTCTCTTTCCCTGATATGCAGTCCTTCCATCTTCAAGCCAGCAATGGAACGTGTATTCATTCCTGTGCTTTGAATCTTCTGTCGCTCCCTTCTACCTTCCCCTTCTGCCTTTAAGGACTCATGTGATTACACTGAACCTACCTGGATAATCCAGGGTAATCTCCTTATTTTAAGGTCAACTGTTATTAGTAACCTTAAGGACTTCTGTAATGCCTTTTTTGCCATCTAAGGTAATATAGACACAGTCCTGAGGACTGTGACATGAATCTTCTTGGGGAACTTAATGTTGCCCCCACAGACAGCCCACCACAGCTGAGAATGATAAGAGCTAACACGAATTGAGTGCAACCTACCACATGTCTGACAGCGAGCTAAATGCTTCAAAGTCGTTGCTGAAGTTTCTCTTCCCAGGCGCTGCACAAGGTAAGCACTACTTCTTTGGCAATTGTTCAACATGGAAAAGCATCATATTCTTTCTTTTATGAGCATGAAAAGGTGTGTAAGTTGCCAGCATCATTTGGCTAGTTAATAATGGGGCAGGCATTATGCTCATATATATCTGGTTGCAAAGCACTAAACTGATGGTGGTTGTATTTTGGTCACTATGTTATTCTTGTTAGCTGATTTTAATCGAAAGTGACTATGGCCTCTCACCAGTTTCTCATTCAGAATTGTTTGAATTTTTCTCTCACAATATGTTGCACAGTTTGTACTTACCTGTTTTTTTAATTATTTGCTCAGCATCTCTCTTTTCACTAAGTGACAAGTGCCCTGAGGGGGGTCACTTATGCCTGCTCAGTATTCTATGTCAATGTCCCAGCTGATGCTTGGTTCTTGGTATAGGCTTAACATGTAGTTGTTGACTGCCTGACTGACTGACTGACTGAATGAGCAAGTGCATAGCATATATAAGTATACCCCCTATTCTGTTACCTTCTCCAAAGGCTGATCATTACTCTCTGCCTTTGAGATTATAAGAGAGAACAATGAGAGAATGGTGTAAACTAACAAAATGCACCTATGCCCCAGGCCTGCTGCACCACAGGTTAATTGTGATATTCTATCCATGTACCTCTGGAAAGGATTGCTGGGACATGCCACCTTTCTGTTCTCATTTCTGCAGAGTCTATTCTTTTACAATAATTCAGGTCATATTTTATCTCATCAACATATTTAAGTAAGGAAACAAATTGAGCCCTCCTCCACTCTAGATTTTAGGAAGTATTGCCTGGACTAACATGTCCCAGGGAAAGAATTCTTTTATGGTACAACAGAGCTCAAAGTACAGCCTTCCCAGACTAGCACATATGCCACTTTACCACTGACCTTATACCAAGGGTGGGCAGAGCCCAGAAGGAAGGAATGGGGCATACTTCACAAGTACCTAATGTGACTCACATGGCACATAGCAAGCACCCAAAATTGTGGTTAAATAAATGAACTACTGCAACCAGTATGCCACATATTAACTGATCCCATGACTTTCCTAGGATTTATAACCTTAAAAGTCATCCTCCCTGAAACAGAATAAAAGTATATTTGCAAATGGAAACATAACAATTTTGACCAAATCCTTTCTACAGCTTTGAATGTGAAATTGTCTGTCTTTATTTGCCTGTGTATCAAGTACTTCAAAGAAAATGCCTCTTTGAGACCTCCTATATGTAACCCCATGTTAGTGATTACATGTGAGCACCAAGGATTTTCTTTAAACATCATTACATTTCTGAAGAACTAGACAAAGTGTACTCTGAGTGGCTTGTTTGGCAATATTAATTTTAATGAAAGGCCAGAAAACTCATCAGCAGGGTTTTCTCTGTCAGTCACCCCCAAGCAGTGAGAACAGGGCAGCACTGTTTGAGACAGCATTTGGTGTGTTCTCCACCAATAAGGGAGACATTTGGAAGAAAAATATCCCAAATTCCTTTCTATAGGATATGACAAATCTAGAATGAGAATCACTGGGAATTTGAATGACTGAAGGATAATGTAGCCACTTTGAATTTGCAGAAGAAACCTTGACCTTTCTTAGACAAGCTGAAATATCAAGCAGATCTGAAAAGCTATCATGAAACATTAGGTTGATAGGAGATTGCACGTTTTTGTAGGTCAAAATTGGTCAGCTGCTGACATTTTAATAAGGTTCAGCCTAGTGAAGAGACCATAAGAATAGATGAGTATCATATCAACTTTAGTTCTGTTTTCAAGAATCACAAAGCCAAAAAGACTCAAAAATATAAGTTTAATTTTCTCATTTTAAATATCGTTTTAGTAAGATTAGGCAGAACTTAATGTAATTGAAAACCCTCAAATGTCAATGAGATAAAATAGATAGAAGTTTATTTCACATTCCTGTCTAGGAACGCCTGTATATGTAAGAGAAACAACATCTTTTAGTTTACCCCTCCACTCTAAATGGCTCCAAGTCCTCAGCGAACCTCATGATCTAAGATGGCTGCTGGAGCTCCAGCCATTAACTAGACAGGAGCGGGCTAAAGAAGAGGCTTACAAGCCAGGCAGAGGACAGATGCTGAAGAACTGTGAAAACTATACTGTGAGGCTTGGATATATCTTGCAGGCATCAAGAAAGCATTTCAATACTAAGCAGATGGAAGACATGACTGGCTTTGTGTTTTAGCTAAATCACTTTGGCAATCTTTTGGATGGCTTAAAGGAATAGCAGACAGAAGATAGTGGGCAAATGCAGGAGCTAGGCAAGGGCAAAAAGGATGGGTTAAAACAGGAGGTGCAGCAGTGGAGGCAGAGAGCATGACTATCCTTTCTGAGAAGGTAGATGAGAAGAAAAGACAGAGCTAATACAATACTGAAAAGGAGATACAAGGTCAAGAGGATTTTAACTTCCTTCTGGCTGTGAGTGAGTAGGTATGAGAAAATATGTGGACTTTTCTGTGGAATATCTAGAGAAGAAGCAGTATCTTTTGGGGAGAAACAGGTTTCAGAAGAGAAAAGTGTAGCGAGGTTTTGTGCAAAGATGAATCATATAAGGTAAAAGTTCACAACTGAAGAGGAATTTTTTGGGAACAATTGAAAGGGCTTAGAGAGATCTAGGCTAAGAAATAAAGTCTCATAATGGAGTTAGCTTATTGGAGAAAGGCAATTCTGGGAGCTTTCTTTTCTCTGAGTAATGAAGAAAGTGGAGGAGCAATGTGGTTAGAAGGGCCTGGTCTCAAGTATTCAAACTGGTACATGCACTTTTCTGGTCAGCATTGCCTGGGGGGGTCTAGGCAGTGTCAGGCAAGGCCTGAGCCAGCTCTGGGTAGGACCCGTGTGACAGCGTCAGAGGGTCACGATTAGTGCCAGATGCTACCAGGAGCTCTGGGCTCCCTTGGAAAGTGATAGGTATCTACTGTGCTTATTATGCAGATAGGGCAGTTGCCATGGCCTAGCTCTGAGTGCCCGTGATCTGGCACGCACTGGGAAGGAGCCCAGAGGGCTCCGCAGAATTTCTTGGTCAGCAGCTTGAGGCCTGCAGGAAACCCTTCCTTATTCAACCCGCTGACATCACTGCCATCACATTTATTACTTATCACATACCATATCTTAATTTACAACTTCATAAATGACATGTAAGATACAAGAATCCTATCCTTTGTAAACCTTAGGTATTTACCTTATCAGTCACTTGATTATAGTTTAAAAAGTCTGAATAAAGAAACATCTTAACACCAGTGAATACTGAGGGTATATTTTGGGAAAATCTCTTCTTTAGTACCCAGCTCCCTTTAAAGGCCCTGCTGTGTATTCAGGGGGCTCTCCCCAATGAGGTACTTGGGGGAATCTCGGGGGTCATCCTGCTCAGGTGATTTCACCCACCACTCTCCCTTAATTAGTGATCTGTGCTGTAAAACTTCAGCGGTGTGGGAAGACAGGTGATAGATACAGAGATGCAAATAGACATAAAAATAGGAAGAGGCAGAATGTGAGTGGGAGTGAGAGTGAGAGGGAGGGAGCTCATGTAATTGACAGTCTAGTGGGGAGGAGAGATTAGAGAAAGTTATCACTCACTATGGCAAGGCACTAGAACCAAAATGGCTCTGAGGCAGAGAAAGACAATGATGTATAGAGGTATTCACTTTATATGGGAAGTCAAAAACTCTTTGAAGAATTTCCTTTGGGCATGGGAAAAGAATATGCAGAAAGCTCGAGAGTGAGACAGCTGGGAGGGTGGAGGTACTAAGCTCAGTGTCATTTCAGCATAGCAGCTACAGGGGAAAGTGGTAAGACAGAGCAGTGGAGATTCAACCCCCCAAATAATTGGCTAAAATCGCCTCAGAGTTTCTCATCACTATCTCTACACAACAAAATTGGTAAAACTAAATTTAAATTACATAGATAACTAAACTTTATATTTTCCTCTTATTAATGTAACTTCACAACAGGTTTGTAATATACTTGGATTTCAATTCTATGATGCCATTTCCCAAACTGCTTCCAAATACCTTTATCATAAAAGGTCTACATTAAATAAAACACTCATCAATTCAAGATCCAAACTATTTATCATGGCAAAATTCCAATTAATTGTGAGTCAAAGAGAAGGTTGTTTTGCATATAAAATTAAAGAAAATATTTATAGCATTAATAATTGCTTTTATGTACTTTTTATTTGCAAAAGTGTCCATCTCAAAGTTGCTTGAATTTTGGGAAGTTCTGTGATCATTTCATGCACAGTAAAATTTGTGTACAGTACAAATTAAACACAGTTTGTTTGTTTTTTTTATTATTCCATTGTTGATTGATTTGATATGAGGTAACTGTTCTGGCTTAATTGCCTTACTCTGAAAAAGCCCTTAGGGAAAAGCAATCCTATGTCTACTCAACACAAGCAACTAGAAACTACAAATAGAAATTTCAGTTTGCCTTGAAATGTGATTAACTGACTCTATCAGGCCTACAGCTTGTTTCTAAAGTCTGAAAATACTGTCTGTAATAGTGTTAACAATAAAAATAAAAATAAGAAAATTTCACAAAAATTTAAGGAATGTTCTAATGTTTACCAATATGTTGACAAAACATGCCCTTAATAAATAGCATGTTTTCCCTGAGAAGGATTTTCAAGACCTTACAGGAAGTTTAACTCTGTAGGCCACTCTCTCAGAGAAGTGAGTTTTATATAACAATACATTTGGAAATTTTCTGCAAAAAGAATTGCATGGAAGAAAGAACTTGGGAAGGATGAGGAATGGTAAAAGTTTACCTCACAAAGGTTTTTTAGCAGTTTAAGCAATTTTTGCCTAGTAGAACCGATTTGACTCTTAATTTCAACCTTCTGTGGTATTGCCCTTACTTCATTTTTTTCTACTTTCAAGGAACATGGTTGTGGGTCCTAGGCCTGAAGCTTGTGAATTAAGAACTGGTTAGTTCATCCCTAGGTGCTCCCCAACAAGCTCCCAGTATATCTGCAGGGATGCCTGGGTGGGCCCATCAATGTGACTCCCCACCAGTAAGGTCCTGCTCCCTAAGATGCGCCGCGCAGGGTGTCCCTTCAGAAAACCTAGTAGAAAGCTCTTAAGAGACCTACCAGCACAGATATGTGGGCCACACAGCTATTCTTATTAACTACTCACAGCCACTCTTTCAGCTCCATGTCTTTTGAAATGAGCACTGCAACAATCCCTGCGAATTAAATATTTGCTACAATTCTGTAATCTAACAAAAACCACTAGGCTCTCACAGGTGAGTATAATTAGAATATGTCCAGTTTTTCCCATTTGTTCTCTACAGTCTCATTAGAAATGTCACAGCTGGTAGACAAGAGGACATAAGGGAATACTATTTAACCAGAAAACTGTCAGAAACTCATAATCACTATCATTTTATATTGGTATACTGTTCTTAGGATTATACATTCCCTGCCTTCAACCAAGCATCCTTGACTCTGGTTTCAAACAGCATCCCAATTCTTTATTCAACGAACAAATGAAACAGGGAAAAAATCAGAGACCTCAACCTTGGAACCATTTTATTTTGGATTGTTACTCACGGTTGATAGAATTTTTTTTTTGTTTGTTTTCAGCCTAACAATGACAATATGTATGCTACAAAATAATTTCCATTCAAAGGTATTTTTGCCTCTGAAATTAAATAAGTAGATACATTAGAGAACACTGTAGGTTTTAAACTCCTCCTGCCTGAGCTAACCCATTTCATTGTTGTCCTAATTCAAAGAGGGCGTTCCATTTGTGGTTTACAGAGCAGAAACTCCTCCCGCATTAAAGATGTAAGAACTATTCTTCCTTTGCTGTCACAGGATCTGCCTTTCAAATAAGTAAAGGATCGATTTTACTTAAAGGGTTATTTTCCAGAGAAGTAAGGTTGAGCTGTATCACACAGCCAAGTGGCAGCTGACAGCCTGCTTATTAGGAAGGCTGACTCTTTAGCTTAAAAATTGCTAGTGGCTTTCCCCCCAGATTCCACTGACAGCTCCACCCCCACCTCCAAGGATGAATGGGTAGGGAGCCGGAGAGAAAAACAAATCTATTTCAAGTTCTCAGTCTTCTGTATCCCATGAAACAATCGTCTGGATAACACACTTGCTAATTCTCGAATCTCCTCCAAGTTCCTACAAATCTCCCTGAAGATCTTTTCCCTCCTTGGTGCAACAGCACCCCAAAAACCATTCACACAGCGTGCATATTTTTAAACCTTGATGATTCACAGTACAGTCCATTGAAAGGGCTGTGAACCCAAAAGACAGCAACAACTGAACAATTAGAATGCCGACGTTAAAACAGTCCGAAATGTGCCTGGCCAGCATCCTTCAAGGGGAACTGCGCGCCGGGCCGCTGGAGAAATAGGCTCTGCCCTGCCGTTGCCATGGTCACGTTGTGTGTTAGGGCCCACGCACCCCGTGCAGCCCGGGAACCAATCAGCGGCTGGCCAAGGCGTTGTCATGGCTACTTTGTGTGTTAGGGCGAGCGCACGCCTAGCGATGGAGACCCGGCAGCTTTCCCAGGGCCCAGGGCTTGCGACCGTCCTGGCAGCCGCGCGCCTTTGGACATCTGCCGCTGCCAGCATTCCTGAGTGCGCAGCATGAACCGCAAGAAGCTGCAGAAGTTGACGGACACCTTAACTAAAAACTGCAAACATTGTAAGTAAGAATGAAGTGCTAGGCTAGCAGAAGCTCCTGGTTCAGGTTTCGTGTCTTACCCAGTGCTAAGATCCTCTGCTCAACCTGCTTCCCACCTCCAGCCTTAGGGCTGGTGGAGCTCTCTCTACTCCCACCCCTAAAAAGTCTGGACGAGAATACCCGGGTGTTAGCTTTTGGGGGCGGGCACCCAGACCTATCAATGATCCAGTATCCGAGGGTCCAGGCATCCACTACTGCTCTCTCACAAGTACACTTACTTGTTTCTCAACCGCTTTTCTTAATTTACCTTTACATTATAGAAACGTGATTTATATACCCACGAGACACATGTGGTTTTAGTCTCAGACATAGACGTAAAATAAATACTAAAAAACACGGACTGAAGAAAACTAGCACGACCAACGTACACCTGCACTCTAGCTTTCTAGAGCCCATAAGCTGGCAGTGCCCAAGTCCTGGAAACTTACCAGGCGATCCAAAGGATAAATGATTATCAATGACCCTTAGGAAAGAAACTTGTATCAGAGCGAGGAGGAAAGTGGAACCAAAGAGCTCACCAAAGCCAAACACACGATAATCTGCCTGTTCCCTCCTAGACTTTCGCTTTCCAGTTGCTGGTGGGGTTGCATCATAAAGAAGACTTTGCAGGTATATTAAAGATATCTGCTCCAATCACACATTCTCAGCGGTGGTTCTAGGATTTCATAAGTAATTTTAGAGTTATATTCAAACTGAAAACAGAGCTATACCTAGGCCAAGAAGCTAAGAATGTGGTTTAGGTGAAGAAGATGTTGTCAAATGAACAAGTTTATAAATTGTGAACTGATTGTAAAACTACTGGCCACTTGAGGAAATAGAAATCAACCCCAAGACAAACCCCAATGTGGAAAAAAAAAAAGAAGAAGAAGAGGAACAAACACGTTTTAATGTAGTTCTAGAGATTATAGGATCTAGTACCTTTTAATTGTAGTTAGCATCTAATGCAATGAGTGCTAAGAAAGGTTCTCTTAGTGGAGTGGCACTGTAAATAAAAGTTGGAGTGTGTATAAGCATCTCGAACTTAGAAAAAAAGCCATCCTATAATTTAAGGTATTGTTATGGTTATTATAATCTGATGAGAGTTTTATTCTCTCGTTTTTCTTAAAATTCTTCCATTTTTGGGAGAAGACTGGCCTTCTAAAACCATCTAGTAAATATTTTGAATAAAAAATAACTTCAACATGCAATCCTGAATTTAATTTACTCCCTGTTCAGTACGTTTGCAATGTATTGCAGTCATTCTGTGAACAATCGGAAAGTGAGTGAATTAAAAGATAAGGATAACATGGCAGTAGAAACTCTTTTGCTTTTTGTACCTACATGCAAATTTTAAAGTGAGCCTTAAAATCCTTGATGATTACTAGATACATATTATAGAAATAGTTACAAGTCATGGACATTATAATAATTTCAAATATATTTAAACGTAGGACCTTTCCCCTAAAGTCATTTTCTTTTAACTGTTAAATGATAATCCCACTAGGATGAAATGGATAAATTTTGTGGAATCAGAGAAGAGACAAGTATTTTAAGTGGTCATATAATTAACCCACCATTCTACAGATACAATCTGAAGAACAAATGAACCAATCCAAAAAAAAAAAAAAAAGGAAAACCATCCTTGAATTACTTAGTATTGTATTCTAGAATTTAAGTAACATTTTATCAAGAAAAGTTTTCTTTTGCTAATCTTGGATTATTTGGGTAATAAATTAACTATATATATTTATTTTATTTTATTATTATTTTTTTAAATGGAGAATGGAGGGCAGGGAGTGACAGAGGAAAAGAAACATCTATGTGAGGGAGAAACATTGATCGCTTGCCTGTTTTATGTGCCCTGACTGGGGACCAAACCCACAATCTCGGCATGTGCCTGGCTGGGACAGGACAATGCACTAACCGACTGAGCCACACTTGTTGCTCAGAAAGTTAAGTTAGTATTCTTTAATCTTCATTTCAGCTGAAATGGAAAAGATGAAGCATGGTTCACTAGCAAAGGGAGTGTTGAATAGGCATTCTTTTTTTATTTTTTATTTTTTAGGAGACGCTAATGCTTTTTATTTTTTTTATGTATTTATTATTCTTCAGGTACAGTTGTCTCCATTTTCCTGCCACCACTCCCCCCCACCCACACCTCCCACCCTTATTCCCACCCCCCTTTGGCTTTGTTCATGGGTCCTTTATGCATGTTCCTTGATGACCTTTCCTCTTCCTTCCTCCATTATCCCCCTCCCTCCTTCCCTGTGGTTACTGTCAGTTTGTTCTTTATTTCAATGTCTCTGTTTTTATTTTGCTTGCTTGTTTGTTTTGCTAATTGGGTTCCACTTATAGGTGAGATTATATGGTATTGCCTTTCACTGCCTGACTTATTTCACTTAGCATAATGCTTCCATCCATGCTGTCATGAAGGGTAGGGTCTCCTTCTTTCTTTTTGCTGCATAGTATTCCACTGTGTAAATGTACCATAGTTATTTGATCCACTCATTTACTGATGGGACCATAATTATTTGGTCCACTCATTTACTGATGGGCACTTAGGTTACTTCTAACACTTGGCTATTGTAAATTGTGCTGCTGTGAACATTGGGGTGCATAGGTTCTTTTGGTGTTTCAGAATTCTTAGGGTATAATCCCAGCAGTGGAATTGCTGAGTCAAACGGCATGGACATTATAATAATTTTATAAGTATTATTATAACTAAATAACTAAATATAACTAAATAACTAAAACTATCTTTAGTGTTTTGAGGAAATTCTGTACTGTTTTTCATAGTGGCTACATTGGTCTGCATTCCCACCAACAATGTACTACGGTTCCCTTTTCTCCACAGCCTCATAGCACTTACTTGTTGATTTGTTTATGATGGCCATTCTGGCTGGTGTGAAGTGGTATCTCATGGTGGTTTTAATTTGCATCTCTCTGATGGCTAGTGATGCTGAGCATCCTTATATGTCCCTGGGCCCTGTGTTTGTCCTACTTGGAGAAGTGTCTGTTCAGGTCCTTTTCTCATTTCTTAATTGGGTTGTTTGTCTTCCTGGAGTGGAGTCGTGTGAGTTCTTTACATATTTTGGAGATCAAACCCTTGCCTGATGTATCATTAGCGAATATATTTTCCCATACGGTTGGCTCCCTTTTCATTTTGCTGATGTTTTCTTTAGCCATGCAAAAACTCTTTATTTTAATGAAGTCCCACTTGTTTATTCTTTCCTTTATGTCCCTTGCTCTAGGGGACATATTGGTGAAAATATTGCTGCTTGGAATATCTGAGATTTTCATGCCTGTGTTCTCCTCTAGGACTTTTACAGTGTCATGACTTATATTTCTTTTATCCATCCTGAGTTTATTTTTGTGTGTGGTGTAAGTTGGTGGTTGAGTTTCACTTTTTTTGTATGTAGCTGTCCAGATCTCCCAACACCATTTGTTGAAGAGGCATTTTTACTCCATTTTATGCTTCTGCCCCTTTTGTCGAATATTAATTGACCGTCATTAAGAATAAAAGAATATTCATTCTTTATGCAGCCTCTTCTTTCCCAACCAAATACTAACCTTTTTACTTTTAGAGCTTTTTAAATTGTTGTTAAAATTTACTATTTTAGCATCATAAGTGTACAGCTCTTTGGCATTAAATTCATTCAAATCATTGCACAACTGTTAACCACTATTCATCCCCAAAACTTTTACATATTTTCCAACTGAAACTCTATACCCATTATACCTATAGGATAACTTCTCCTTTTTCCCCTTCCCCAAAGCCCTGGCAATGACCATTCTACTTTCTGCCTCTGTGAATTTTGCCACTCTAGGCACATCATATAAGTAAAATCATACAATACTTGGCTTTTTTTTTTTTTTGGCTCAGCATATTTCAGCCATCATAATATTTTCGAGGTTTATCCATGATGTAGCACATGTCAAATTTTCCTTCCTTTTTAAAGCTGAATAACATTCTACCATATACATATACTACCTTTTGGATCCTCCCACTTTGGGCAACTGTGAATCACGTTGCTATGCGCACTGGTGCACAAGCCCCCGAGTCCCCGGATTCAGGCCTTTTGTATTTATACCAAGAAGTGGAATCACTGGACTGCATGGTGTTTCTGTGTTTTCTACAACAACTAATAGCTCTTTCAAAAATTATAATCATTATACCCTTGTCCACTATTTAATTTACTTACTAAATCCTTTGTTTTTTAAAGTTTTTGATATTTCTCCTACATTCTGGTACCCTAAACCAGAAGTCACATGTGATCTGTAGGATTAGAAGTGATTTCTTCATTTCTGTGCTCTGTCTTCTCTTACATACACACAAGTTTTGTCCTTGTTTTTAAGCCTATAATTCATATTCCACTTATAATTCATATTTAAACTCATTGTTGTTTTCAATGCTAGGCAATAACCCCTCCACTTGCATATCTTACATGGGGGTTGGAACACAAATGATTAGCTCAGTGTTTATAAACACTACCCTATACACAGTTATGTAAGTGGACAAATATAAATATGTATGTACATCTTTTCAATAAAAATTGCCTTCATTCGCCCTGGTCAGGTGGCTCAGTTGTTAGAGTGTTGTCCTGTACAACAAAAGTTGCAGGCTCCATTCCCTGTCAGGACTCATACCTGGGGTTTGATTCCTGGTCAGGTGCATACATAAGGCAAATGATCGATGTTCCTCTTTCACATCAGTGTTTCTCCTTCTCCCTCTCTCTCTCAGACAGCCTCTCTCTCACTCTCTCTTTCTCCCTCTCCTCCCTCCTTTCTTCTCTCTATAATAAATAAATTTACCCTCCATATGAGGATTAAAAATAAAATTGTCTTCATCCAGCCTACTGAACCGTTGCATGTTAATTTTCATATCATCTGCAACAAGAACCACAAGAGTGCTAAAATATGCTTACACGCCTTTTTTATTGGAAAATAGGTGATTTTTATCTCCAAAATCTAGCTTATGAATTTACTGAGGCTGATATGAAATGAAAGTTGTTGCCTAGCGTTCAGGAACCTGGCATCTATTTCCAGTGAAGTGTTAAGCTACAAATCTCATGAATGACTATGATCAAAATCCTGGGGGAAATGTTTCCATCCTTGAACATGTTACGGTTGCTGTGACCCACATCCCTCCTGCTCTGGAAAGTTTAGAATCTGACCCCCAATCATTACTCAGGTAGCTCAGTTAATATGTCTTCTTTTTTCCTAAGTGAGACTGAACTTGCATCCATTTAATATTGGTGAGAAGATGTTTTCTTTTGTTTTAGTGGAGATTTATCTGTAACAGCCATCCTTTACTAACTGAAGAGTCATGAATCTCAAAACAGGATTGTATTCTGTTGACAACTACATGTTCATGGCTTGCTAGCTTTTGCCTATAAATTCATTAGTGCAATATTTAAGTTAGAAAGTAAAGATTAAAATGCATTTTTGTTATATCTTAATTTTATTCTTTCACAGTTAATAAATTTGAAGTGAAATGTCTTATCAATCTTTTTTATAAATTGATGGGAGATGTAACAAAGCGTCAAGGTGTGGTCACTGGACTGGATCGTAATGCATTTCGAAATATCTTGCATGTGACATTTGGAATGACAGACGACATGATTATGGACAGAGGTAAGAAGATATGAAAATCTACTATAACCAGAAAAAAAAGTTTAGTTTGGACATGCTATTGGTTAAAAGCTTAATGTTCTGTATTCCCAGTTTCACATGAATATAGAATTTAAATTTTTATATTCAAGAAAAGATCATAAGGATGGAAATAGTATCCACTCTATTTTGTGTATTTAAGAAGACAAAGTTAGCTTGAATAATTAGGTTTCTCTTCTTTTTTATTAGAAAACCTAAAATATTTCTATTTTTACTTAGTAAATACAATAATAAAAAGTAGTTTTAAAATGACATTTAAGATTACACTGAAAATATTTCCGTAAGAATTAAGATATAGTCCAGGCAATCATGTAATAGCATTACATTTGTTGAGTAACAAAACTATAAAATTATATATTTTATGTTAATATATCAACATATTTGTATGTTAATAATTAATGATTAATATAGTTAGATATTCAGAATTTACTTCCACAAATTATGAGGGGAAAATGTGAATGTTTATTTTTTAAAATATTTTACTTATTTATTTTTAGACACTAAAAAGGGGAAGGGAGGGGAAAAAAGAGAGCGAGAAACATCGAATAGTTGCCTCCCACATGCCTCGCCTGGGGACCTGGCCCGCAACCCAGGCATGTGCCCTGACCTGGAACTGAACCAGTGATCTTTTGGTTCATAGACTAGCACTCAATCCTCTGAGCCACCCCAGCCAGGGCAAAGTGTGAAAGTTTAAATAAAAAACTTTTCTAATTTTATGGTGCCTTAGTTTCTTCCTTTGTCAAATGAGAATGTTGGACCATATGACCCTGAAGTTTTGATTATATTTTTTTGTATATTTTATTGAGTATGCTATTACAGTTGTCCCATTTTTCCCCTCTATATCCCCTCCACCCTGCACCCCATCCCATCATCCCGACACCTCTTAGTCCATGTCCATGGGCTCCGCATACCAGTTCTTTGGCTTCTTAATTCCCCACACTACTCCCAGCCTCCCCCATCCACTTTTTGTGTGTGTGTGTTAACATTTTCCGACCACCACTTTCCTCCCACCATTTTCCCCAGCCCCACGCACTCCCACCTCCCAATTTTAAAAGTGAGTGGTACCAATGTAGATACATTACTGAGATTAAAAATGCAGCACAAGTATTATATTGTACTTTTCTTTCTTTTTAGTATTTCGAGGTTTTGATAAAGACAACGATGGTTATGTAAATGTATCAGAGTGGGTTTATGGCTTATCACTGTTTCTTCGAGGAACTTTGGAAGAAAAAATGAAATGTAAGATTTTAGGTTATCTTACTGGTTTATACATTATGATGCACATATTTAAGAAATTTAAATTGATGTCCTCCAACCCAGCCATGCAGTAGGTTGTCTGTTGGTTGGTTGGTTTGAATTTCTATTAGCCTCTTTTACGGAGCAAATTCAAGTCAATGATAAAGGTTGAAAAAATTAAAAGGAAAATCAAGAGATTTTTGAAGAATAATTCATGTCAGGAAAGACTGCACAGGCAATGATAGATGTGTTAATCATGTACATATGTGTGTGCATGTCAAGGTATTAAGCATTGTACACATTGAAGACTTGAATTGTAACTGTAAAAGTAGGGATTATTGATTCTAGTATTCTGATTCTTAGCTAATTATTTATTTTGGTGAACTCTGTTTAAGAATAATATTTCAATCAGTTTTCCAAGAGTTTCAAGATGAAAATGTTGAAGTTATTGTTTCTTGTCATGCTTTTCCCTAGTTGAGTGTAATGAAAACTTTTTCTAAGGATTGTTGCATATATTTGACAAGAGTACATTAAGTATTTGTTATGGAAATTAGATCGTATTAAGGCCTTCAGTGTTGATAAGAATTTCCACAATATAAAACTTGGCCTTGAAAACTCTATCAGTGCAAATGGTACCTTAATGATAATATCGGATTCATGATTGGCTATTCTTTTACAGATTGCTTTGAAGTATTTGATTTGAATGGTGATGGATTCATTTCGAAGGAGGAAATGTTCCACATGTTGAAGAACAGCCTCCTCAAACAGCCGTCCGAAGAAGACCCTGATGAAGGAATTAAAGATTTGGTTGAAATAACACTTAAGAAAATGGTAAATATGGGTAATTTAGAGCTTTATATTAAAATTTACAGGTGAGATGTGGGCTAAAAAATAATTCAAATTATAGTAACTATCAGTTTCCTGCTTGGTGAAATCAAACACTTGGATTGTGTTCTCTTATTATAATATTTAAAGTTCTTTTCAATTTCACTATTTAGTTTCTTATTTTCTAACACCTTTTTTTCCCATTAACACTACTTCGTGAAAAGATAGCTGTATTTGCAATGAGTGTTTTACATATTGGCTAACATATGACTGGTCTCACCCAGGATCGTGACCATGATGGGAAACTGACCTTCTCAGACTATGAACAAGCTGTGAGAGAAGAGACTCTTCTACTGGAAGCTTTTGGACCATGCCTACCTGATCCAAAGGTAAAGCAATATTATTTTCACTGAACAGTAACCAAAATATAATGAGGATCAGCAACTTAAGAACTTCTTGGTGTGGTGAGTGATGGATCAGGTGAATCAATCACCTTCACCCACAGAAAGTAGCTGCTAAATAGACAAAGCCCACTGAAGAACCTGGTGGTTCATTTTATAGTACTATTGTAGCCCAATGCTATGTTTCTCTCTTATTAATTAATTCATTCATTTATGTAAGATACAATTATTGAAGATTAATGTGGGCCAGAAGCACAGATGAAAGGCTCAACGGCAGTGCTCAAGGGCTAATATTTTCCTGGGAAAAACAAACATGAAAATAATTACTCAACAGTGTGATAAATATTATAATAATAGTTAATGACTTGTACAGGGCTTTAGCTATGCCAGGGACTGTCATAAGCACTGTGCCCCACATTGCCTGATTTAATTCCCCTAACAACCCTATGAAGGAAGTATTATTATTATTATTATTATCATTTTACAGATAAGGAAACTGAGGCTTGGAAAGTTTAGGCAACTTGTTCAAATTCATGCAACAGTTATAGAGTACGCTGGGTACCCTGGTTCTGGAGACCACAGAGATACGCATAGAATGTTGTGGTAATCACACAGAGGGCATTCAAACTGGCTGTATCAAATGACTGGTAAATGGCTGGTGGGGAAAGGAAGGCTAGACTTTTAAGGACAAACAGTCAGCTAGGTCAAAATGGGGAAGAATAATGTCCCATCTGAAAAAGAAGAGAATGGAAAAGATAAGGAGAGAGGAGGGAGGGAGGGTAAAAGGAGGGAGGAAAAGAAGGGTGGAAGGAGGAAAAGAAAGTAAAGGAATTACCTTAATTCCACGTCTACTTCTATGTCCTATCCAATAGCTTTCTGTTTAGCAGTCAAGTGTCTTGAGAGAACTGTCCATATGTGCAACCTACACTATCATCACTTCTTCCTGTCCACTCCTGAAATTGCTCTTACTGAGATCACCACACTCTCCTTGTTAATAAATCCCAAGCATTCAGCTTTTGGGTTCTTGTCTCACTGGGCCACATTCCTTCCCCACCCGCAGCTTTGGAGCCAGCTTCTCCTGCTCTAGGAAGCACCTGTGCTACCTGCCCCAGCCTGGCTGTGACTTGATAGTCCTCCCCGCCTCCCACCGTGTATTTACTTTGTTGAAGCCTTCACTGCAGTGAATTAAGCGCATCAGTTTCCCAGCGGCCTCTGCTGCTAGTCTGGAGGCCCCTGGAGTGCTGAGTCATGTAGTCTTCCTCATCTTTGGGACCCCATATCTAGTATTGTGCTTGGAATACAGTCTGTACTGTCACTATCTGTGAGTGAAAAACAATAAAGTTCATGAACATCCCAATCCCTTGATTCTCATTTTTCCTATGTTATCTTGTTTCTATTCAAAGGAAACATACAGAATATGTTGCTTTGTTCTACTTTTTTTGGAAGTCTACTAATTTTGAGCATTTCATTTTACAGAGCCAGATGGAATTTGAAGCCCATGTATTCAAAGAACCAAATGAATTCAGTGATATGTGAATACCTAAATGACTGTGTGGTCTCAAGTGAGTAAAATAGGAGATGTATATATTTTCTGCTTAGCTCAGAAAGATGATGTTGAATCGTGTGTTTGGGGTGGGGAAAGGTGTTAACTTACACATATCCTTTAACTTTGTACGAGAACCAGGTAAAATGGGTGGAAAACAAGAAGTTTCTTATTAGGTGTTGGGCTTGGTGAAACAAGTTAACATTGCTAGAGGTATTTTATGCCTAGACATCTGTCGAAGCACGTAACTGTTATAAAATGTTTGTATTAATGAAATAAATAGTGAAGATTATGTAATCATGAATTATTAAGACAAATATTCATGTCATAAAAATACTGGATATAATAAATTTAAGAATCATTGAATCTACTGAATATTTTTTGGAGCAGTGAATAATTGAGATGGCATCAAATGACACCGGCATTTAGCATTTAAATAGTTTTCTGCTAGGCACTAAGGGAGATTTGGAGAGATGAAAGAAACATGTAACCTATTTTACTATGACCTATATTGTTTGAGGCTTTGCCATAACAACCTGACTAGACTGTTAGTGTCTGAGGGCAGGGGTCTTACCACGCCCACCTTCGTATCTGTTGCCGCAGTTAGTGCAGTCCTCTGCACAGAATGGGCTCTCAATAAATACTGTGGATTGGAAAGTACAAAGTACAGCAAGAAAAATCCAATCTCTTGGCCAGCAGCCAAAGAGCAAAGTGCTGTTTCTTGAGTTTAATGAATGGTGTGTGGGTACGGCTTTCGGTCTGTCTTTGGAGTCTTCCTGGTTGCTACCCACCCCTACCATGGCACTCAGTTCGGAAGCCTGTCCCGGCTCCCTCTGTTTTTCTACCTCACCTCCACTCTCGATCCCCATAAAAAGGCACCTCAGTGGCATCCCCCAGCCCCACCTGGGATTCCCCTTGTGTATGCCCTCCTAAGGGGACCTGACTTGCCCTCTGCCTCTCACTATCCAGCAGGTGCCTGTAGGCATTGAATGAAAGCATGAGAAAGACAGAGTCTAGTTACAGTCTATGAGTTACTAGCTCTTTAGTAAACACATGCAAACAGCTGATATCTTTGTGTCAATATATAAACATTTGGAAACTGCTTGGATATTAAAGACCTTTTACCAAATATACATTAAGATTAAACAAACGAGTACATTGGGTAAAAAAATGGACATTTACAAATAAGTGAAATAAGCAATTCTAAGAAATAAAGATATTTTATTGTCCCAGTAGTTTTTTTTTAATTTAGATTATTTTATACATGGACTCTGACACATTTTTCTATCTTGGGTATGTATAAATAATGCAATACACAATGTTTTTAATTTTTAATAGTCTTTCCCTGATTACAAAGTAACAGAGATTCCTGAAGAATATTTTAGAAGGTTACAAAAGAAGTAAAATAAAATTAAGTTATACATTAATATTCTGGTATAGGTCCTTTCAGGTTCTCTTAAGACATTTGTAAGTACACCTATATATGTTTAGGTAATCACATGGAAAATGCTCTTTCAGAAACTGCTTGGTTTACGTGTCGCTCTCCCATAAACACTTCTCGGACCATTGGATAGCCCTCTGCAGCCGCGCTTGCAGTGGACGCCTGGTGCCCCGTCGCTACGGACTTCGTTAGATCCCCCCGCTGCCGTTGGCATTGTGGTTTTCCCCACATCTTCGCTGTTACAAATAATATCCAAAACGAGCTATCCTTACAGATAAATCTTTTCACAGGCATCATTTGTTACTTACTTGGAGGAAGTTTGTAAATGCAGGAATGTTGGGTTAGAGGCCAGTATAACTTTGAGATTTCTAGCACATGTTACCGGATTGCCCTCCAGGAAGGCCTGCTGAGCTTGATGCACGAGAATGCCAATTCCCTTCGACGTGGCGGACGTTCTTTTAACTTCGCTAATGTCATGGACCGTAATTGACCAAGATTTTAATTTATCATTAAAGAAAATAATCTTATACATCTGCATCTAAACTTCTTATTGGAGTTTCATTAAAAATTGAGTTCCATGTGAATAAGCCTGTGCTATTACATGATATTATTTAAAACGAAAAAAAAAACTTTTTAAAAATTTCCAAATAATTTTGGTGACAGTTAAGATGATGTCAGCCCTTGACCATAAGAACTCATGAGCTCTGTTCACGAGCTGTCCTGTAAATTATGGAACACGCTGCCTCAGCTCTTCCTCACCATAATTTGCCAAAATCATTTCCTTCTGCTACTATATCTAGATTTCTGGATTCTCTTAATTTCACTATTGTAGCGACTCATAAATGATGTGAACACTGAAAATTTGCTCACTAGCGGGGTCATGGGACTACAGAGTACCTTTGAGGAAGAACTTTCATCCCTCTTATTCGGAGCTCTGTGGCCCCTTGCCTCCTGCTTCTAGCCTTGCCCTGTCTCCTCCTCCCTCCAAGCACAGCCAACAGCCAACGTTGTTGCTCACCCCCCCCCCCCCCCGTGTTTGCCTGCCTGTGGGGCGGCTGCGTGAGGACTACGGGTGAACCAATATAATTTGGAGGGTTGAGCACAGGTGTCCTCTCTCTGACTTCTCAAAGCTTTGGCTTCCCTTTCTCCTCCCAGCACTTCGGAAGGACCAGCAGAAAGCAGGCCAGGCTCCTTTGGGAGAGGGGAGAATCGCCCTGCAGGCAGCATGGAGGTATTCTGTTTGGGAAACAATCAAGTTCTTTTTTTTTTTTTAACTCCAGGATTTAAAAACTCCCACTGCAAACTGGAGGTCCTGCATTCTTAACCTGCAAATATCTTTGGATACAAGATTGCACTTGTAAGAAGCCAAGCCAGCAATTGCTTGCATTATAAAATCATCCGAAACATTTGCTAAGTTCCTACTTTGTGCTAAGCCATGAGGGTTAATATATTCTAGGTCAGCTGCCCTTCCCTCACCTTGTTTGTGTTGTCCAACAAGGACTCTATGACATGTGATTGTCTGTCATCACTTACCATTGTTTACTGTCACTGGGACAGCCCTTCTCGTGCCCTTCTTCTCCCCCTGCCCCTCAAAAGTTACATTATTTTTAGTTAAAGGATATGTTAAAGGGAATTAAAATTTAAAAAATTCTGTGAAACTAGAAAAATTGTCATGTCCAGTAGAGGTTTCTGTGCACTCCTTAGATCGTCCATTTTTTCTACTGCATTCATTTCCTCACAGAATCATCCCTTAATCCCCCTAATTCAGCCTCCAGGACTGATAAATAATTCTCACCAACTATGGCAAAAAAAAAAAAAGGCTGGGGATTGCATTTGACATGAAGAGACTATGAAAGATACATACTAAAATAAAACTTTAACCCATATGTATGCTAATTACAACTTATCAAATTGTGAGGGTTGGCTGGTAATAGTTCAAAAGAGGTAGAAGTACTATATTTGTTTTTTGGTTTTGTTTTTTTAGTATTGCAACTACCCTTTCTGTTAGAGTAAAGCAGATGATTTCTTGAAATGTTTCCAGTCTCAGTTGCCATTGAAGGAGGAGCCACTCGAATACAGCCAAGCAGATCAAAGCCTCCTTCTCATGAGATGTATCTGAAGGAGCCTTGCCCAGTTTTACACGGGGAGCAAAACAAGGAAGGAAGCCTAACAGGGAAACATTTGGAGTGAAATAAAGCGTGCTTCTACGTTTGAAATGCCCTTATCAGAGTGTTATTACCTTATGCAGTGGTGCACTGCTTACAGTTCCATCACTGGCAATTTGCGGCTTTCTGTGTACCTCATGCCTCCTACTTAATCTGTCAAGAATATATTTCTCCCCCTAAGACACACACCCTCTTGTTTATTTTCACCTCCTCCTGCCTATTAGTTCACACTGCCCCTATTATACGGCCCAACCAGACCCACAGAGAGTTCCCTGGGTGAGAAGTTTGTCAACTTAAAAGGCATTCGAATAAATTAGACAAAACACAGGCTGCCTTCCCTTTAACCTGAGGTTTTCCTTCCTATCTCCTGTCCCCTTCTCCAAAGTCTTTGTGTGGACCGATGGGACGCACAGCTTAGAGCCAGGCAACAGTGAGCCTGAAGATGGAGAATGGCATGCACTTCCGCAGAGGAATTTACAAGTTCTCTCTGCCAGTGGCTTCTAGAGCTAGAGTCACTACCTCCTGGTAGAAGTGATTAGCCCCACCCCACAGCACCGGGGGAAGTCCAGGAGATTAATTAAAACCATTTGGTCAAGTCCTCCTTAACAAATCCTGTGGACATACAGCTGAGTCATAAGGTAGAATAAAACAATCCCCATAATCTCTATAATACATTATACAAAAATCCAATCAACACTTTTGTTTCAGGTATTATGCTAAATACTACATTCATTATCTTATTTCTTATGACTGTCATAAGAGGGGAACATAAATAAATGTTACTTAATAATTTCATACTACAGACTGAGAAAATTGGAGTTCAGGGAAATTGAGAAACTTTCTCAATGTCCCACACTGGTAAAGAGCAAAGATTCTGACCTCATCTAGCTCTAATGTCAGAGACCTTTCACTAAAGCAACATTTATTCTTCTTGCCACAGATAACCCCCTGAGGCTTGGAATAATTGAGAGCTCCAGGTTCCTGAAGAATCTTCAAATTGCCCCTTTAAGCCTACCTGCTGGTGCCATGCAATTTATATGTATGTGAGTGAGACCATTGACAGCTCTCTCAGGGCTCTCTTTTCATCTGAAATGCCTTGGGACTTTGGAATTTTCTTTCTTTAGTTGAAGTTTCCAGTTTGGAAATAAAGCATCCATGTTTGGTACCAATAACAATCTGAACCTTAGGTTGGAACCCTGCCTTGCCAAGAGTCCAGGTGTCTGTGAATAGTAGCCAAGCTTCAGACCCTGTGACTCCAAGGTCAGCATGGAGGCGAAAGTGAGAGGCATGTCAACGAACCACGGAAGCTGAGATCGCTGCTGGTTTAGGAAGCAGATGGCAGAAGCCCTTCTGGAGAGAGGGAAAAGGACTGGATTCCTCAAATGGAGAAGGAGAAGGAGTGTTTTTTTTTTGAGCCATCTCGGGTAGTGTCAGAGAAAGACTTCTATCTGGACAAGAAGATGATACCCATGATAAGAAGCCATGTTATCAAGCAGTAGACACAAGAAATGATTATATACACTTCTTAGCCAACAGTAATTAGCCCAAGGATGTACAACTAGGAGAGCTGTACCTTGGATTGGCAGCACAGGCCCCTAACCAGGTCATAGCTCTCACTGTCTCTGTCATGAGTTCCCACCTTGCCTTGCACAGACCACACTTGCACTTTGAAAGCCAAATAAAAGTAAAAACCGATTTATAGATTGGCAGGGACCATAGTATCTGTCACCCAAACTGGGATAATATTGAGAGAGAAAGGAGATGCTAATAATTACATCAGGACAACATAAGTTTGGGCTGTCCCCAACAAAGCAGAATGTATGGTCACCCTATTTATAGTCTATAAAATAAAGACTACATTTCATGTAAAATGGGAATAATAACTACTCTCTGCCTTTATTTTACAGGATTTTTATAAGAATTTAATGAGATAATGTCTGTGATACCATTTCGTAAACTATGATCAAATACATAGATTAAGGTAGGTATGCATTAGGTGGGGAAATGTGTCCCCCATATCGGAGGATGCTTGTGTTCTCAATAGGAGCTCATATGTAATTATTAAATAAGAGCATCTAAAACCTGGAAATAAAAATCCCTGGCTTCTGGGACCTTTCATGTGACCAAATGTATGATATTGCTTAAGTTACTTAGCCAATCAAAGGAAGTTCAAGGATATCTGAAAAATATCTTTAATAATCTAGTTTACTTAGAGAAATGAATCTCATGAAACTAAGACAAAATTCCAATGTAAACATCGCCTAGAGCTTCTATCAATATCACACTCTTAGAGTTGGTATTAGTGAGGTGACCCCTCCTACTAACACACACACGCACACACATCTCTGTCCCTTCAAACTCACAGGCACGCATGGTAGCTTATCCCACTCAACAGGCACACTGCAGCCCCTTGAATTCCTCATTCCATGAAGACACCACTAATTCTAAAGCAGTTGCCACACAGGACCAATGACTGTGGTCCTGATTAACCACAGTCAAGACTTAATGTGTTTGTTATGCTGGTTCTAAAGTAATGAAATAATAAAGGTAAGTTAATAAAATACATGGTTCGTATAAAAGTATAAAGGTCTAATATCCCATTAAGTAAACAGAAACTCGCATCCAAATCACATGAGCTCCAACCAACTAAATTCAAACCTTGTTCTACTTGCTGTGTTCTTAAATTGGATAGTGTAAATTTGACTAAGTACAAAACAGGCTGCTTGCCTCTGTGAGTTTCTAAATATTGCTTGGTTCTTTATTTTGATTCATATAAATACAGAAAAGAACATAGCTGCCCTAGGAATTACAGTCATTAGCTAGGAAGTGGGTACACCCTTTTTATATCCAAGGACCCTGAAAATCATCCCATCTGTTTTTATGCATGGTGTGCTCACGCGACTATATCCAACAGCTGCAGACTATATACTAGACAACAAAAGCAATATGCAAAAGAGGACATAGTCCCTACATGCTAGGAGCACACGATCTAGAACATCAGATTTGCTGCTGTCTTGGATGGGGAGGAGGAGAAGAAAAAGAGAAGGAGAAGTTGGAAGAGGAGGAGGAAAGGGAGAACCAAGAGAGAAAAGAAGGTCAGCAGGATATGGAAAAAATAAAAATATTAACTGAGTGGGGGCAAATGTTTTATGGCATGAATTTTTAAAAAGAAAATAGGTAAGTAGGAAAGTTAAGGGGGAGATGCGTTTCTTTCTTTACATATTATTACAGAAAATCAAATGGTGGGTGTAAGAGCGACGGCCTCGCTTTGCAGGGCCTGTCGAGAAGCTAGTGGGGTGCAGGAGATATCATCACAGGCAGGGCAGGATGTGGAGCAGGCCAGGGCCTGCACGCCCAGCACAAGGTATGTGACTGAAAGGCAAGGAGCTGGCCTGCGGCAGGTGCAGCGCAGCCAGTGCCCTCGGCCCCAGGAAAAGAAAACCTGCAGGTGCAGTCGGGACATGT